>PVIW01006059.1:0-26912 GCA_004026585.1 Noctilio leporinus | reverse complement strand
AAAAAAAACACTGGAGATCAGGATGCTTAGGGAACTCATTGATTATTGTAAAAAAATAAGGGAAGAAAGGAAGGTTATACTAAGTGAGATAAAAAAAAAAAAAAAAAAGTCCACAGGAAAACAACAGTGAAGGATAGAAAGCTGTGATTCAACTCAATGAACTGCAACATAAGGAATAAACATTCAACCAGAATAAAAAGAGAAAGATAAGAATTTTTTTTTAATGAGGAAAGAATAAGAAGACTCTGGGACATCTCCAAAAGTGCCAACATCTGGATCATAGTGATGCCAAAAGGAGAAGAAGGAAGAGCAAGAAATTGAAAACAATATTTGAAAAAATAATGAAAGAAAACTTCCCTGATTTGGTAAAGGAAACAGACATACAAGTCAAGGAAGCACAGAGTCCCAAACAGTTGGGCCTAAAGAGGACCACACCAAGACACATCATAATTAGAATGCCAAAAGTTAAAGATAAAGAAAACCATGAAAGCAGGAAGTAAAAGGCAAAGAGTTACCTACAAAGGAGTTCCCATAAGACTATTGGATGATTTCTAAAACAGCAACAACAACAACAAAACCTTGCAGGCAAGAAGGGACTGGCAAAGAGTATTCAAAGTGATGGATGAAAAGAAGGACTTACAACCAACGTTGCTTTCCAGCAAAGCTATCATTTATATTGGAAGGACATAAAAGTGCTTTCTAGACAAGGTAAAGTTAAAGGAATTCATTATCGCCAAGCCATTATTACATGAAATCTTAAAAGGACTTATTTAAGAAATAGAAGAAGATCTAAACTCTGAATAATAAAATGACAAGAAACTCACAACTATCAACAATTGAATCTAAAAATCAAAAACAAAAACTAAGCAAACAACCAGAATAGGAACAGATTCATAGAGATAGAGTCCATTCATTTGGAGGGTTATCAGCAGGGAGTAGAATGGGGAGAATAGAAGAAAAGGTGCAGGGATTAAGAAATATAATTGCTAGGTACAAAATAGACAGGGGAATATTAAGAATAATATAGGAAATAGTATAGAATGGAGAAGCCAAAGAACTTATATGCACCTGAGCTAAAGAAGGGGGCATTTCTGGAGAAAATGGCAAATAGGGGCAAAAGGGAAAAATTGGGACAGCTGTAGTAGCATAATCTATAAAATATACATAAAAGAATAAGCCATCAAAAACTAATTAGGAAAGTAAATCTACAGCCCTAAAATATATGTGAAAAGTAAAAACTAAATGTAGTTATGAATCTAAAAAAGAGTTGATTTTAAGAATAAATGTGAATACATATAAAAAGAATAATAAGCATTAAAAATAAGTTTGTTTTGCTCCCTATTATATTAGTTTTAAAGGTTGACTATGCAAGTTACCTAGCAAATACCCTATATAACATTGTATTTTGATCCAAGAAATGGTAAAAATGACTTAATTCTGCATGATTTGGTTAGGATGTGTATTAGGTTTTTACTGCTATGTAACATATTTAAAAGCTTAAAACAAGATAGATTTATTATCTCATCATTTCCACGGGTCAGGAGATAAGGCATGGCTTTAGTTTACAGTCTTACACGATTGCGTTCAAAATACTGAGCAGGTTACATTTGCATTTGGAATTCAGGGTCCTCTTCTAAATTCACAGTTTTAGGTAGAATTTAGTTCATTGTAGCTATAGGCCTGCAATCCTCAGCTTTTAGAGGACATACATGTTGCCCATCGATGTAGGCCTCTCCAAATACAGTTCACATTGTAGCTGCTTGCTTCTTTACAGCTAGCCAGAGTCTCCACTGCATGCTAGCAAGAGAGAGCCATATATATACTATGCCTGTCCAGAAAAGGTCTAGCTGTTGTTAATATAATGAAAACAGTTTGTGTGGCATTGATCTAACTTGGCAGCCAAGGAGAGCAGATTGGAATGTGCATGTGTGAAAAGTGACAACTTTACTGTGCTCACCAGTGGAAGCAGTAGATAATGTTGAGTGAGAATGTGTACTTGTGGCCATTGCATTCAAAATGACTGAGTGAGTAGAGCAACTGAACTTCATCAAATTTTGAGTTAATTTTGAACATTCCTTCACTTAACCAATCCAGATGATACAGAAGGCCACAGCTATGGGCAACTGGTGATTGGCAATTTCATAACACAACATGCCGGCTCGCGCATCATGACTGGTGCAAAGTTTTTTTGAGAAACAGGTGACTCAGCCCATTGCAGCCCTGATTTGGCACTTAGAAGTTTCTGACTTTTCCAAAAAATAAAATTACCTTTGAAAGAGAAGAGATTCAGACTGTGAATGAGATTTAGAAAAATATGATGGGGCAGCTAATGGTGATTGGAAGAGTTGTGTGAGGTCTTAACATTCCTACTTTGAAGGGGACTGAGGTGATATGGTTCTATGTACAATGTTTTTTGTATCTTGTATCCTTTTTAATAAATGTCTCTATTTTTCCTGTTACATGGCTGGATACCTTCTGAACAGATCTCATACATATGTATGTATGTGTGTATATATGTATATACAGTATATAAGATTATGTATATGTGTGTTAACATAATCATTAAAGTGACATCCCTTAACTTTTGCCCTCTTCTATTAGTTAAAGCAAGTCATAATCCTGCCCACAAAAAGGCAAAGAAATTATATAAGGCAAAATAATTGAGGACACCTAGCATCTGTCTGCCATAGCATTTAACATTTTTTTATTTACAATTCATGCAAAATATTATTTTAGAACTTTACAATTATTTAATAAAAATGAATATTTTCACAATGTAAAGTATTATTGTCAGTTATGCTTATAGTATAACTCCAAATTGGTCATTTCTCACTGCCTAATATATACACATTATTTCAAATTGGCTCACCACCAGAATAAATACAACCAATATGTTAGTTAATACTCTTCAAAATCTGACAAAATCTAAATGTGCAACCTCTTTTCTCCATTATTCTCTCTCCCTCTCTCCCTCCCTCTCTCTCCATACACACACACACACACACACACATTTTTTTTAACTACATGCATCACACTTGCCTACATCTTTGTCAATACATATTCCTTTGCCTCTTCCATCTCCTTGAAGCACATTTGCATCTTTACCACTTCCATTATACTTTCTTGTTTCTTTTCTCTTCTCTTTGGCCTATTTAAGACTTTTGATAAATAGTCACATATCTATATATACCCTTTCATATAATAGTATCTTAAGAAATATTCACTAACTTGTTAATTTAGAACAGTGGTCAAGTTGAGAGTCATATTCAGTTTGAGAATATTTCCAAGGATGTTCTTTACATAGTATTCACTCTTGTATTAACTCAGTAATCCAAGTGCACCTCAAATTACCCTTAAATTACCTTTAAGAATCCATTACCACTTACATGTTTGAAACTGATTGCACATAGAAAAATGTAACTAATGAAATCCAGAGGGTGGGTGGTGGTAGGCAGCTTTTAAGGGTCCTTAATTATCCCTGACTTCTGATTTTCATACCATTGTTTTTTCCCTTTTCATATTTACCAGAGTTGGTCTATAGGGCCAATAGAATATGAGACAAGTGATGGCATGTTGCTTTTCAGATTAGATTATGGAAAATGTTAAGACCTCTCCCTTGGGTGTTCTTTCTTGTTTTCTTCTCCCACCCTCTCTTTTCCTCTCCCCTTCCCTCTCTGTTTTATCACTTGTTCTGGGGGAGGCTAGCTGCCATGGACAAGTCCATGTCATGAGGGACTAAGCTCTGGCCTAATTGGCTAGACCTGCAACTTCTTTAGAAACCCTGAGATTATACTACCCAGCTGAACTACCTCTGGGATTGTGTGAGAAAATAAGTAGTTTTGTTCTAAGCTACTAAATTTATATGTAATTGGTTATGTAGCAATAGAAGATTAATACATTATATAATATCTTACCTCTAAAATTATTTCCACAAATTCCATCACTGTCCTTGGCTTTTTGCAGGAAATACAAAAATTAATAGTGTACTGAACATATGGTCTATAAGTAAAGATAATAGGATAAGCATGTATATTTATAAAATAGTAAGCCAAGTTAAAAGAAAATGGGAAATGTTTAGATTTCACCTGGAATACTAACAATAATAAATAGAGGCCACATTTAATCTCTTGCTCATTGATCAAAGTTGGAGAGGTTAGACTTACTTGGGACTGGGTCAGTCGGGGTGCTGGTCTGCTGCTGGTTCTTTTATAGGAGAGCTGTTTGGAATAGCTAAAAACTCTGTGATGTTCACACAATCTGAGGCTTGTACATAGAATCTAGTCTGCTCATCTAGAATGGTAGTTTTCTTTTTTTTCTTAATGTCTTTATAGAGTTGTATAAAATAGAGTGTCATGAAAGCATCTAGATATATATACAAATATTTGGGGTGCTATGCTTTGAACTATTTAGTTCACTAGAAAAATAATACATGTGATCTCCAGAAAAGTTAGTTGAGAAGTATGTATCAGCAGAACATACTTCTGCTGAAATTTTTTTTATAAATTTATATTAAGCCTTCATTCCATATTTCATTCCTATTTATTTACTGTGATGATAGAACCTGGGAAAAAATATGGCTTTATATTAAAAAAACTAAAATTTGTTTCTATAAAACATGAGAATTTACATTTATAATTTAACTTGCTGGCTTGGCTTGGAGTGATCCACTAGTATAATTTTTGATACCATTATTCAAAAGAGAAAAACATGGATTTTAACTGGCTGCTTTTCAGTGTAACTGAACATTAAATACATTTTAATGGTTTTATTTGCTGGGAAGATCACATTATAATAACCTGCTTTTTATAGTCCCTATCAAATCTGAACCAATATCACTCATTAGAAAGTTTATACTTTAGGAAACATTTTCATGGCATCTAACATTATTGCCCTACATTACTTGGAATTCGTTTTTAATGGTCACGTTTTCCAAAATGGTTGTTATCCAAATTTACTGTTTGTGTTTGGTTAAAATCTCATTCAGCAGCTATACTTAAAATGTCATACAGATTTTTAAGGAAAGTTTCCCTGAAACTATTGTTATATTATTAGTAATTGTATGAAAATGTTATAGAAGAAAGGCTATGCAGCTTGAGTGATTTTACTGCTTTTTCCCTTATATCATATCTGAGGGGTGAATATGAAACCTCAAATTTAAATGTTGGTAATTCAAGTTCTTACTGTCTGCTGGAGAACTATTATTGTAGGTGCCACATAACATAAAGTTAGGGGCTGAAGCTTCCCTTTAGCTGTCAGCCTTATTAAGGAGCTCTTTATGTATTGAACTCATCACCTAGTATTGTACCAGCAATGCATTTGGGAGCCTGGGAAAGAGCTTCCATTCTCTTTACTGTGTCTTTGCTGGGCCTTTCTCACATTTTTCTTCTTGCTCTGCCTTATTCAACTTTCTAGCTGCAACTCACAGCACAGTAGGTCTAATGTGGATTGACGCTTTTGCCTGAAGACTGATTGAAACTTGTGTCTCCCAGTTGCTAATGCTCACTGAACCATTTTATTGAAGGTAAAGTAAATAAAGTAGATTGCCACATGAGAATTCTCTGAAACTAAATGAAATAATTTGGCAGGTCTAAGCCCATGAAAAAGGCAAAACAATGAAACAGACGTGAAAACTTTTTATGTTTAGTGTACACATATTAAGATAAATAATCTTGTTTTTGCCCATACAATTAAATGTTAAACATAATTCTCAATTGCCTTATTTTTGGTCTTATATAATTGGCTCTCTGTAAGAAAGTAATATGAATAAGAACTTTTGAGACTGCAATATTGTGATAATTTTTTCCTGTCTTTTTCTAATACTGCATGGATCAGTAGCCTCAGAGAATTTAATAAACAACACAAATGAATGGATTTGCCAAAGTGCACTCTAGAATTATAAGGTTGGAAAAATAACAATAATCCTGAGTCGACTAAAAGATGCTAGTAACTTCAAGTGTTTTATTCTTTAATTAAGAGTATGTGTTCACATAAAAACAAGCTTTTAGAAACTGTCCTGTGACGTTTTTCTTTCTTTTTTGGACACAATTCTGTTATGTTTATATAAAGAATTATAAAATATCTATTTTGTATATGTTGTCCTCTGAAATGCTTTTGGGGGAGGAAAAAGTAACTCTAAGTGACCTTATCATCTTAAAACCTATGAAATTATTATGACAGCACAGGATCTCATAATAACATATATTGACATATTTAATTAGTAAATTACAAGGATCTCAGCACTTGCATAGAGATGTGTGATGCAGAGAAATGAAGACCTCTTATTTGATTGCCCAGGTAGGTCAGATTAAATCATATTAAGAGTAAATATTATAGAAAAAAAGTCAATTGAAGGGATTTTGTAGAAACATTTCTGAACTCGCTAATTAAAGACAGCTTTTTTCTTCAACCTTATAAAGAATTTGTCATGTTAATATTTTCTTCTGCAAGTTGTCTTATGATTTCTCAAAATTCAAGATAAATTACCTCTCTTAAATGTATAGTTTGTTTCTAAAATTTGCTAATTCATTTCATTCATTTGTTTTTTAGGTAATCATTAATGCTTACTTTTTAGTTATTTAAGTACAGTTTAAATCCATTAAATTTATTTTTATCTCTAGGTACCCAATAGTCCATCAACTATGAACTATTTATGTCATAATGATTTCAACTAACTTCGTCATCACTTAGATGAAAAACACATTACATTCTTATATGAACAATGCACCACTGTAAAGTAATCTTTGACACACTATTTTGCTCTTTTAAGTAATGTTATCAGTAAGAAAATGCTGAGGTTATTAA
Source organism: Noctilio leporinus (assembly GCA_004026585.1). Lineage (NCBI taxonomy): Eukaryota > Metazoa > Chordata > Mammalia > Chiroptera > Noctilionidae > Noctilio > Noctilio leporinus. The sequence continues at coordinate 20,111 of PVIW01006059.1, read as the reverse complement.
CCATAAATTTGACCCTTTTCCTTCCTTGGGGTTCAATCAATCTTAAGCTTCAGGGTGTCTCTGACAACATGTAAGGCTGAAAAAGAATAAGAATAAACATGTTCCATGTTCTCTTGTGAAGGAACTGAAAGAGAAGTTATCACATTTTAGTTTCAAATAGTATGGTTAAAAGTATAACTAGTTACACAATATTTATTAAATAATAAATATGCACCACTTAATGATGTTTGGGTCAATGATGGACCTCGTATGCAATGGTGGTCACATAAGATTATAATAGAACTAAAAACTTCCCAATGCTTAGTAAAATCACAGGCATAATAATAATTGATGACAATAAATGACTATGTTAGTAAGTTATGTATTTACTATATTCTATCACTGTTTTAGAGCATTAAAAATGTTCTCTGTAAAATAGAATGTTGTTTTTGCTAGAAGCAGCCTCATAGATCTGTGTACAATGCCTCTTGATTTTGCATCATTTTCTCTTAGGCTTGATTTAATCTTATGTTGTTTTTTTCATTAGTGCCTCTAAGTGTACAATATCTACTGCTAATGTTGCCAGTAAGAGACCAAATTGAGTGAGTGATCTGGAAACAAAATTAAAAGTTATTAAGGACTACAAAGGTGGAAAAATACTGATGGTTATTGCTCTACTCCACTATAGCTAGATCTTGAAGAACAAGAACAAAATAACGTAAACTGTTAACGTGCCTCTTTAATTGAAGGCAACAAGACTAACAAACATTTGAGAAGGGTCATATCAAACTTGGAGAAATGTCTGTGACTGAATTGAAGAAAAAACACAGAACCATATCCTTCTCAGCACCATAATGATCGTAAACAAAGCAAAAAGTTTGTTTGTAATGTTGAAAGAAACTACAGTGTTGAATTTACTCTGGGGTGTTTGAACAATTCAAGAATCATTATTCATTACATAATGTGCAAATGAGTGGTGAATCCATGAGTGATGATGTGAAGGTAGCTGAATAAATTTTTTGAAACTCTAGGTAAGCTGATAATGAAAGAAGATTACTTGGCACTGCAAATATTCAATATGGTTGAAACCTCCCTGTTCTGGAAATGGATGCCTAAAAAGGACTTTGTCATGAGCCTAATAGGTTCATGAGATGGTTTTTCCTATAAGTCAGCCAGGCAACCATTCGGCTAGCTGCCTGCTGAGCAGCCTGGTACCAAGTAATAGACAAGAGTCACACACAGTAGTTATGCTAGTTATTCATCTTTTATTTAATGCAGGTTCACTTAAAGTAGAACATAAACATGCATTAATATTCTATTCACACTCTTAACAATCTAAGAGAATTATAACACACAAACAGTGCTATCAGTGGGGAATAATGAACCGGAGTCCCAGAGTCTCAGCCTGCATTTCCAGGAGACAGCATGGTGGGCAAGGGAGTTGTCAGCGTCTTGCAAGGTAGGGTCTACAGAACCTGCTGGGTGGCAGAGCAGACAAAGTTCTTAGTCCAGCAGGGCAGCGCCTCCAGTGGCCAATGCTAAAGGAGGTTAGCAAGGCATGTGGAGCTTGGCTGTGTCTCAGCAGTGGTCTGAAATCTGCCTCAATATACCCTTGAAAGTGTGTACTACATCTTTTTGTGTCCTTTTGATACATGCCTTTGTACCCTTGATGCCAAGTGTGGAATTCCCCAGGAGCCTATCTGTGGGAGGTCCCACTCTGCAGACATGGATGTTCTGATCACATGTGCAGATATCTTGGGTGTGTCCCCTTGCCAGAAGTGTGTGCTTGGATTTAGGCAGTTTCCCTCCGGAACCAAAGTGTCAGGGCTGACTGGGGCCATCTTGGTTGACAAAAGTGGCTTTAGTTTGTTTCATATACTTTATCCTATCTTGCCCAAACCAATTCCATTTTATTTGTCCTTCTTTCCACACTTTCATCTATAAGAAGACCAAGTTAATGCCAGGTTTCAAGGCTTTTAAAGACTGGATGATCATCTTCCTTGGGGTTACAATTGAAAACCTTTGTGATCAGGCACAATGAGAATGCCAGGAACTACAAGCGTATCAATAAGCACACGTTGCCAATGTACTTCTGGAGCAATAAGAAGTCACATGTGACTGAGCTGTTCTTCCAAGATGTCCTCCTGAATTTCCATTCCAGTGAAATGGAGAAATACTGTTTGGAGAATAACATACCTTGAAAAATTTTGCTTATTGTTGATAATGCTCCTGGACATCTTTGGTGATTTTTATACCAACATCAAAGTGGTGTTTTCTCCCTTAAAAATAGCCCTGGCTGGTGTGGCTCAGTGGATTGAGAGCTGGCCTACAAATTAAAGGGTTACTGGTTCAATTCCCAGTCAGGGCCCATGCCTGGGTTGCAAACTTTTAAAAAATACCACTTCCTTAATCACACTCTATTAATTTGATACTTGCGAGGTAGAGGCCATTATTGTTCTCATTTTCCAGATCAAGTGGGGCACTAACAGTTCAATAATTTACCCAATGGTTGCTGTACAGCTCACTCACGTGTGACAGAGCCCAGATCTGAACTAAGGCAGGTTAGCTCCAAAGCCTTCCACTGCTGGATTTCTCAGGATTTAAATAGCCGCTCTTCCCATGTGGTTCTATCTATGACCCAAAACACATCATGCATATTAGCATAGAGTTGCATTGTGCAGTTTATACTGCTCTGTACATGAAATGTTTAGAAGCTAGTCTAAATGTGTTAACTCTAAATTATAGAATATAGTTAAAAATAACTCATTCTTGATTTTTCAAATAGGAAAATATGGACCAAGGTATGAAAACATTAGTTACAAACAAATACATTAAATCTGTTTAAGACATTGGTAAGAGGCCCCTGGCCTGCCAGGCACCTGTGCTATTAGCCACCCATCCCCATCACCCATGTTTGGCAGGGCAGCAGAGATACCCGACCATCCAGACCAGCTGAAATCATGTGGCCATATGATGCCAACATGGCTGGCAACGTCTACTGAGGAACCATCCAGAAGATGATGAAGGAAGTGGTGATGTCATTAGCACTTGGCACTGTAACAGCCAGGACCTAGAGCATTGTACAGAAGCCCTGATCCAGGTCCCACACACCAACTTTCTTGAATTCTTTTGCATTGGCGATGTGGCGCATGTCAGCTTGGAAACACCTACACCTCCAAGCACTCCTTCTAAGTACAGTACAGGTCAGTGTGATATCTGAAAACATCCTCACAGGTACCAAAGAGCTAACCAATAAGACTACCCTGTGGTACATGTCTTTGTTGTTGAGGACCATGGACAAGATCCTAGAGGTGCATCCAGTTGTGTACTCCCAACAGGTGCAGGAGAAGGGCCGCAAGTGGTAGGAAGCCCAGAAACTGGAGCACATGAGACTAAGTGGAGCAACAGGAACATCATCCAGCTAATCCTGAACCCAGAACCAAATATGGTCTGCTATAACCAATGCAGCTTGATCCACATGGGGCCCTTGGACTGCATGCTACATGGCTCTGTGCATGGAGGTGTCACTGTGGAGCTCATGGAGAGGCAGCTGGGATTTCACATCAGTGTGAATCCAACATAATTGTGGCTTCTATAGATGCTATTAACTTTCACAAGATCAGAAAAAGGTTTGTCATCACCATCTCTAGGCACATGACTTTTAGGAGCAATAAATGCATGGCATTTGATGTCCTGGTAGACAGCTTGGAGAGCTCTCCTGGCTAGTGAGTGACTTCTTCACCTACATGTTCCTGAGCTAAAAGGCACATCACTGCCTGTGCCCCAGTTTGTGCCTGGGACCAAGGACAAAAAGAAGCACTTTAAGGAAGAGGAAGGTGGAGCCTGTAGATGAATAGAAATGGACAATACCAAGCTGAGCCTCAGCTCTAGGTTTGCTCCTTCTACATCTGGGCCTGAAGCAGCCACATGTATAATTACTTAGAAGTTACCCTCTTGGCCAAAAGCCCACCTCACGCTGACAACTGGTGGTGTGTGCATTATTTGTCTCTCAGTGCTCACCTGTACTCTTCTCAAAACCTGTGCAACAAAGCTTTATTTATATCATTCCAGTATAAGTGCTACACAATATTGTCTCTGATCCCTGGAGGCATTCCCTGGACCTCTAGGGAATATTCCACGTAGACTGTAAGGTATGTAAAGATGCTAGCATCACTAACAAAGCTGAATTTTGGCTGGAGGAAAAAGGAACTTGATAAGAATAATTTGTAATTGTGTTCAGACAATTGAAAGGGATTGCTCTGTAATTACTTTAAATTTTTATTAAGCTGACCATGCATCTGAAACTGTATTTTCACTGCAAGTTTAGCAGCTTTTCTTATATAGTAATTATAACAAAGATACGTTAGAACTTAATTCTGAAATCTTAAAAATATAAACCTTATAGCTAGGCCAACATATTATATAGATTATCTAGGACACTTCATAATAAAAAAAGGATTTTATTATTATTTACCATAGAAAGTGTGTGTACGTTGGACATGTCTTGAGTAAAGCCATACAGTCACTAAACTTAAAAGAAACACGACTGATTGTTGCTCCAAAAACATTTCTTCTCTGCTTACTGAACACTGATATTGTCAAGATATAACTTTTATTACTCCTCACAATATTACATCATGGGAAACTGACCCTATAGCTCCCAGTTGTGTATACTGAATAGTTTAGGCCAATTATGATAATTCCATTCCCTTGCCAGAAATTGTTTATTTATGTTCTATTAAATTAATAAATATTAAATAATGTTAAATAAATTCATTAAACATATAAATAAATTTGGTATTTGATTAATTATTTATAATACCTGGAGCCCTTCCTACCACTTGAGTAAGTGAGATAGTAACTTTATTTTCTACTTAATCCTTTTTTATTTAAATTGTTGTTACTTGGAGCTATAAATATGCTAATATACTCATTTTAATCATTATTTGAGTATTTGGACCCTAACTAGACTTTCACTTTACAGTGATCTCTATTAGCATAATGCAGGATCCACTTAGGGAAGAAGACTGAGGAGCTTGAGGGAGAAATTGTAGATGGGGGTTTATCATCCAAAAGTTCAGAAAGGTTATTAAAAGAATAGAAAAATGGTTTCTGTGTCCTTTGTCTTCTGAAAATAATGCACAAAAATCAAAGAATTACATAGTAGTCACATGTTTAAGTTGAGACAAAAATATTCCTAGAAGTTTCTGAGAAGTTTTCTTGCAGGAAGGTTTACTCAAAATTTTCCAGCTCCTATACCTACAAATAGACACACATGCATATGCACACACAGAGTGAAACCATTTTTAGTGGGATTTTCGACAAAATGTAAAAGGAGTTAAACTATCATTTTTTTTCCTTATCTGAGGATAGCTATTTTTCCGGTTTGATTTCTTGGAGTCCTACTGTACATCCAGCAATTAGATAGATGGTTTCTTGCTTCATCATAGCACAGATGAGTAATCCACCTAAATAATCATAGAAAAAGAAACTGGTTAAATAAATTATATTGTATTTGGAAAATGAAATAAAAATAATATTTAGTTAAGTAAATAATGCATGTTACAAAACACTCCTTCAATGACATATATTTTGCTTATTTAATTATTCATGGGAAAATAACTAGAAAAATATTATACACACCAAAATATTATCAGTGGTTGCTTCTAGGGCATAGTTACAAGATTTTATTTTTTAAAGATTTTATTTATCATCTTTAAAGAGAGAGGGGAAGGGAGAGAGGCAGAGAGGGAGAGAGTCAATGTATGGTTGTCTTTCACCTGCCTCCAGCTACAGACCTCGCTGGAGACCTGGCTTGCAACCTGGTTATTGTGCGGTGGCTGGGAATGAAACCAGCGACCTTTGGGTTCACAGACCTGCACCGTATCCATTGTGCAACCAGCCAAGGCAGAAGATTTTAATATTTTTATGTAAACATTTCTGTATAATTTAAACTTTGTTCATTGAACATGCCTCAAATGACAAAATAAAGAAATAGATAAAATGGAAAAATCTATTAACTTCTCAACCAGGTGAAATTCTCTAATTAATGTGTAATTTACTGCTATACACAACTAACCTGGTGCCCCATTGGTCAAGATTTTTTGTAATAAAATTTCTTTTAATTAAACAATTTTTAAAATTGTATAGGTGTAGTGAAAAGCACCAGACTTTTTTTTCTCTTTTTAAAAATCACTTACTCAATAATCTATCAGAAGCCTCTTCCCACATAATGCCAGACACATAAGCTGTTTGTATTTTTAAGTATATTTTATTGATTATGCTGTTACAGTTCTCCCAATTTCTTTTCCCTTTGCTTCCCTCTGCCCAGGATCCCCTTTCCCTTCAGCAATCCCACTGCCCTTAGTTCAGGTCAACAGATCGTGCATATAAGTTCCCTCACTACACCCTTTCCTATATTATTCTTAACTTCCCCTATATTGTACATACAAATTATGCTTCCTAATTTATGCCCAAACCATTTCCTCATTTCTCCCTCTTCGCCCTCCTTGGTGATACCCTTCCAAATGATCCCCATACCTATGATTCCGATCCTATTTTGGTTGCTAGCTTATTTTTTGTTTTCATTTTTTTAGGTTCTGTTGTCAATAGTTGTGAGATTGTTGTTACTTTAATGTTCATAATTTTGATCCTCTTTTTCTTAAGTAAGTTCCTTTACCATTTCGGATAATAACAACTTGGTGATGATAAAGTCCTTTAGTTTTTCCTTGTCTGGAAAACACTTTATCTGCCCTTTCATTCTAAATGATAGCTTTGCTGGACAGAGCAATCTTGGTTGTAGGTTTTTGCTTTTCATCATTTTGAATACTTCTTGCCAGGCCCTTCTTGACTGCAAAGTTTCTCTTGAGAAATCTGCTGATTGTCTTATAGGAACTCCTTTGTAGGTAATACTTTTCTTTTTTCTTGCTGCTTTTAAGATTCTCTCTTTATCTTTAAACTTTGGCATTTTAATTATGATGTGTCATGATATAATCCACTTTGGGTTTAGTTTGTTAAAGACTCTCTGTGCTTCCTGGACTTTCATGTTTATTTCCTTCACCAAATTTGGGAAGTTTTCCTTAATTATATTTTTGCCTAAGTTTTCAATTTCTTGCTCTTCCTCTTCTCCTTATGGCACCTCTATGATTTGATTTGATGTTGGTATATTTAAAGTTGTCTCAGAGATTCCTAAGCCTCTCCTCATTATTTTTTTCAGTTCTTGTTTCCTCATTCTGTACTGGTTGACTATTTACTTCTTCCGTATGTTCCAAATCATTGATTTTGAACCCCGGTTTTCTTCTCTTCACTATTGGTTTCATGTGGATTTTTCTTAATTCATTAGCACAGGTTTCAGTTCTTCCCTTCTGCATTTGCCATGTTCAATCATATCTGTTAAGTCTGTGAGAATCTTTATCACCAGTGTTTTGAACTCTCTGTCTGTTAGGTTGGCTATCTCCTTGTTGCTTAGTTCTCCCGCTGGAATCTTAATCCATTGCCTCTGTTGGCCATTCCTCTCTGTCTCCTCAACTTGACAGGCTTTTATGTTTGCCTATGTCTTAGGTGGGGATGTTGCACCTGTTACATTGTAAGGGGTGGAGCCTTAAGTATTGATCAGTGCAAGGAGACCCATTTCACTACCCTGCAGTGCTGTAGTGTGGAGGGATCTGAGAGGGAACAATGTTGTTTGCTCAGCTCTCATCTCTTTTCCAGAACTTCTCCCACTTTGCATATGTGACTGGCACTTCTCTAGCTGTTTCCCTGGCCATGGTTTCCAAAGTGGTTGAGTTTGCAAACATTCTAAGACTCTGCAGAAAGACCAGCAGTTTCTTCCTCTGCCCCATCCCCCACTGGTTTTCACAGTCAGAAGCAATGTGGCTCTATTCTCCCTTTCTCCCCCTTCCTGGCACTGGAACCATGAGCTGTGCAGTCTGGTCTGGTGCTGGGAGTGCTCCCCAGGTGTCCCTACTTTTTCAAATGTGTGATGTGCTTTTTGCCGGCAGGCACAGCTGCTGTCCCACTGCCCCCGCCATGCCACCAAAATGAGTCCTCTCTGTACTGGCTCTGCCCCTCCTACCTGTCTGGTATTTGTTGAACTTCCATGCAGCTCAATTGTCTGATACTTCTCACTGTCTCCAGTTTTGAGGTAGATGTATTCTTCCTTAGTTGTGAAGAGAGACACAGTGTGTCTACCTATACTTCCATCTTGGCTGGCACTCTGGTAATAAAGATTTAATATATCCTTGCTTGTATTTCTGCTTGGGATTTCATTGTTATATTATTAAAATAGAATTTGTAGAAATACTGTTAATTGAGATTTTGAATTCTATTCTTTCTCTATAATCCATGTTCCCTGCATTTTACTTAATATTTACTAATTATAGTTAATATCTCACATATTTTCTCCTTTGTACACCCAAATAAGTGTTTTGAAATGTTTCTGAAACAACTTTAGAAATAAAATATTTATGAATAGATGGGAATTCTGCATGCTAAAAAGAAGACACATTATATATACAGTAAATAGTGAGCTAGGTATCTCATCATTTTATCTTTATATATTTTATATATATACCTTATACCATTATTTTCTACATCTATTATTATTTTTATATAATTAATATGAGAATAAAAAGGTAATATGTTTGATCTCATTTGACCTTTTCGATAACCAATCAGTTGAAAGGTTTGTAAGATTTTTTTAAAAATATTTATTCATTATTCCCACAGAGAGGGGAAGGGAGAGAGGCAGAGAGGGAGAGAGGTATCAATGTATGGTTGCCTTTCGCCTGCCTCCAGCTATAAATCTAGCTGGAGATCTGGCTTGAAACCTGGTTATGTGCCCTGGCTGGGAATCGAATCAGTGACCTTTGGGTTCGCAGGCTGGTGCCTTATCCACTGTGCCACCAGCCAGAGCTTAGATGTTTAATTACCAATGGTAATTCCTACATTCATTCAAAAGAATATATATGTAGGGTGTGTGCGATCAATTGGCAATAACTTTGCATCTCCTTATTTCATGTGCTTCTCATTAATTTTGGAAAACTATATTTCTAAGTTTATGATTTAACATCATTGTTTCACATGTAAAGTATTAAATTCTGAGAGCAACCATCATGTCAAAGGGATATGATGTTAGAGCAACCATAGTTTCTGGACTGCATGCAAGGAGAACTGTTTAGGAAATTGCGGACTTCAATAACACCCCTTTACAATGTGAAGTAAAGTATAATGCTGATCCTGATGTTGCCGCACCAACAAGGAAAATGTGTAAGGTATGCAAAGATCACACAAGTCCAGATATTTTACACAGAATCCATGAGATCACCAATGAAGATCCAGGATGTTTACCTTGATGTTTTAAGAGAAGTAGTTGTACTGTGGATGAAGCAAGTCGCAAATGGATGTTATTTTCTCTTCCAATAAGATGGTGCACCAGCACATAATGCCAAAAAGGTGCAAGAATTTCTCAGTGTCAATGTTCCTGAATTCTGGTCAAAGGAAATCTGGCCACCTAGTGCACCAGTGGTAAATCCTTTAGGCTATTATGTATGGAGCATTTGTGAGAGAGAAATGAATAAACAACCTCATTCCAGTAAAGAGGCTGTTAAAGCTAAGGTTGAAAATATTATGATGTCCATGGACAAAGAAAAGTTAATGAAAGCATGCTTAAGATTCCAAAGTTGAATTGAGTCTATTATTGCAGCAAATGGAGACTTTTTTGAACAATTTTAAAAATAATGACTATGTTTATGTATTTAAATTTACAAAATTTAATACTTTTGTGGTATGTTGTTTATTTTACTAAAATTTTGCCAATTGATTGCATGCACCCTGTATGCATGTGTGTGTGTATAATATATATATATATAATTTCTCTTTTTAAATTGCTTATATAGCCATTTGATCAACTTCAAAATTATTTTATGTATATCTGTAAATAAATCTCTTTATTATTTATAGTTTGGGTATTTTAGCTCCTTGAAGTAAATTAAATTATAGTATTAATCAGGTTTCTTTTACTCAAATGCATGAAATCTGTTGAACACAACTATAGAGACAAATTTCTTGAATAAATTCTGTTTTTGAGACCTATATTAAGTGACTTCTATTTAAAATATGACTTTCAATATCCTATATCTCCTTAAATATTATTATAAAACAATTTATATTCAGATATTATCTGTTATAAATTATCACAGTGAGAGGCTTAGAATTAGGCAATTGTTCCTTCTTTCCCACGTTGTGGATGCTCATCCTTGACCAAATGACGTGGAAGTGCAGTTAGTAATAAACATTTAAAATTTATTTGGTGCTACTGTGTGTCAGGTCTTCTAATAACTTTACATGTATTAACTAATTCAATATCTCAACAACCTTATAAGGTAGCTATTGCTATTTCCATTTGACAGATGAGTTACATAACTTACTTAATGTCACACAGTTAATAAATAGAAGAACCAAACTCAGAAACTTGTAAGTTGCTCTTAACCACTTATACTTACCATCCCTTGGGCGTAACAGAAGAATAATAAGAAAACTATTGGAATTTAAAAATGCTGTATCACTTTTTGCTATACTCCTACTCTGTGGTAATTTGGGAAATGAAATTTACATATTGTAGTGTGGAATGTGCTATTAGAGTGTCAGGTTTAGTATTTGATTTTATCTTCCATATAATCTAGTATGTCAGCTTATTATTGGTTCAGAGATGCTGACGAAAGGCATGAAAATCTTAGGTCAGAGGCAAAAGAATGTGTTAGTTACAGCACAGCAAGCAGAATGAGCACCAATAAGTATGTCTGCATCCAGTCTCTTTGCTCCCAATTTCTGTAGGCCAATATGGCCCAGATAGATGCTATGCATGCAGAGGTTATGGGTAACAGCTGAGGAACACTTAGCTATGGAAATCTGCCACCTTTATATATAGAAAGCAATAAGCAAGTCTGTTTGTTGTTCTAGAAAGATATGATATCTCATTCTTCAAGGTTCTTCACTTCAAGAACACCCTGAACAATGCACCAGGTGAAGGCAGAATAGATTCTTGAATTTCTGGTGCATTTGTAGAGTGTAAGGAGGGCCAGATGGTCAAGGGGGTGTCTTTTTCACCTTGAACCCTATACTATATTTGTTTCTTACTGTCAGTCTAATGAATCATTGCAAACGTTGCTCCTTAAGACAACACATAAGTTATTATCTTATAGTTTCCAGGGTCAGAAGTATGAAATGGATGTTGGTGTCAGCAGAGTTGTGTTTCTTTGCAGAGGCTCCAGGGAAGAATCTGTTTTATAGTCTTTTCCAACTTCTAGGAGCCATCACACACCATGGTTCTTTGGTCTCTTTTCTTTTTTTTAAATATATTTGATTGATTTTGTTATTACATTGTAGCAATTTTTTCCCTTTTGCACCCCCTCTACCCAGTACCCCCCTTCCCTCTGGCAATGCCCCCCTTAGTTCATGTCCATGTGTCATGCATATGTTTGTCGGCTTTTCCACTTCCTTTATTTTTCCGAACATCCCCCTGTTTATTCTGTAACCACCAATGTGTACTTCTTTTTTTTCCCTTTCCAGACAATTCACATTTAATTACTGCCTTCTAAATGTCAGCCTCTCAAATCATATTAATACAAAGTTTTCTTTTCATTATTGCAAAATGCTTACGTTAATTCATTTGGAAAATTACTTTTTTAAGTAATATCAATTGCAAAATTACCAAATGCATGCACAAATACATGTACACACATACATATTTTTACAAATATTCAAAGTACATAATGGATTTTGAATAGTTAACACAAAACATTTAAAATTTGTCAATAGCTTATATAATTATTACGTTAAATAATAATATTTTAGATATATTGTAGTAAATTAAGTATTTTTCTTTATCATTTTTTCTTTAAAACTTATTTTACTCTGGAATGCTATTTTTAGGAACTATATCACAGAAATGGTGTATTGAAGAACTCATTTTCATGAAAGCTGTCCTAGAAACAGTGCCAAACACACAGGAAAAAGTGAATTTGGCTAGGAATGGACAGCTAAGTCTTTCTCATATCACATCATTGTGACATTGCCTCACCTGCCTCCCTCTTCATTTAAGAACTTTCTGAATACAGTGGAACCACTGGATAACCTGGAATAATCTCCATAATTTAAAGTCAGTTGATTAGTAACCTTAACCTTAACTTCATCATTAACCCTAATTTCCCTTTGTAATATAACAATTTCACATGTTCTGGTGTTTAAATTATGGACATCTTTGGAAGGCCATTTTTTTGCTTAGCACATACACTGTCTTGGTTTTTGGTAAATTTTCATGAATTGGTTACCTTGTTTGCCATTCTGATTAATCTAACTGATAGATTGGGATCAAACCATTCAATTTGTCTCATAAAGTATTTAATGAAAGCAATTATTAATAGAATTTTAAACTGCAATATGAGGCCCTCTGAACTCTTGGTCTCAGTTATGCCCTCAGGGTCCTAGACTCAGCCAGATTTGAATAAATACCAAGAAATGTTAGTAGGTCTTATTTTAGAGAGCCAAGATAGGTGAATTTAAGGCCAGTCAATTTTCAATTCTGACCTATACAGAGGAGTTTGGACTGACATTCTAATCTTTGGAGTTATTACCAGTAATTACAGGGAGAAAATAGATGGGCCAAAAAGCAAACCCCTAGATAAAAATTAAAAAGTAAGATTCTAAAATAGAAAACAAAATTGTGTATGTGTGTATATATCTGTGTTCTTGTGAATATGTATTGCAGGGATATATGTGCAACCACCAGTGGTTTATATTTAAGAAAGGGAAACTATGACTCAAATTTTTTATGGTGGTTACCTATGGAAGACAAAAAGCTAAAATTAGATGTACAGGGGTATGTCTTTATAAGTAATTATTTTTTTGGAGGTTAAAATAGAGGGAGAGAAACATCGATGTGTGAGAGAATTCACCAGTTGGTTCTCTTACATCCCCAAAAGGAATGGACCGTAACCCAGGCTTGTGCCCTGGTTGGGAACTGAACCAAGAACCTTTCGGCACACAGGCTGGTGCACCATCCACTGACCTATGTCAGCTAGGATTATAAATAAGTATTTTTTATCAGAAGTATGAAGTGAAGTTTTTGGTATTTTTCCATTATTCCATGATATTTTTACATTTATTTTTAATTTTTAAATCATAGTTTATATTCAATATAATTTTACATTAATTTCAAAGTTACAGCATAGAGGTTAGACAATTATGTACTTTACAAAGTGTTCTCCTTGATATTTCCAAGTTTCAACTGACACCATATATAGGTATTACAATATAATTGACTATGTTTCCTATACTGTACTTTAAATCCCCATGACTATTTTAAAACTACAAATCTAACTTCTCATTCCCTTCACCATTTTTTACTCAGCCTGCCCAGCTCCATTCACCCTAGCAACTGTCATTCTCTTCTTTGTATGTTGGAGTCTGTGTCTGCATTGTTTGTTCATATATATTGTTCTGCAAATTCCACATATAAGTGAAATCATATGGCATTTGTGTTTCTCTAACTTATTTCACTTAGGATAATACCCTCTAGGTACATTTATGCTATCACAAATGGAAATATTTTGCTCCTTTTATGGCCAAATAATGTTTCATTGTAGGTATGTAACCTAGTTTTTTAATCCACTCATTTATTGATAAGCAATTGGGTTGTTGCTTCCATAATTTGGCTATTGTAAGTAATGTTGCAATAAACACAGGGGTGTATGCATTCTTTGAATTACTGTTTGGGTCTCTTCAAGTGTACATACCTAGATGTGAAATTGCTGGGTTACAAGGCAGTTCTATTTTTAATTTTTGAGTAACTTCCATTACTGCTTTCCACAGTGGCTGCACAAATCTGCATTTCCACCAAAATGCACAGGGTTGCCTTTTCTCCAAATGCTCATAAATACTTGTTAGTTGAGTTAATGATGATAACCATTCTGACAAGTGTAGAGTCATATCTTATTGTGGTTTTAATTTGCATTTCTCAAATGATTAATGACATTGAACATCTTTTCATATGTTTATTGACCATCTGTATGTCCTCTTTGGAGAAGTATCTATTCAGATCCTTGGCACATTTTTAAATTGGATTGTATGTGGTTTTGGTATTGAGTTTCATAAATTATTTATAAATTTTATGAGGATTTTTAATAACTTTTGGATATTAATCCCTTATCAGATGTATCATTGGTGGATGAGTTTTCCCATTCAGTGGATTATATGTTCCTTTTATTAGTGGTTTACTTCTCTGTGCAAAAGCATTTTAGTTTAATAATGTCCCATTTGCTTACTTATTTTTGTTTGCCTTGCCAGAGGAGATATATCACCTATATCTGTCTATATATCTACAATCTATCTTATAGCTATATCTATCTATATTATCTATATCTATATCTATCTAATTTATCTATATAATCTATATATATCCATATCATCATTTATATCTGTATCATCTATATCTATACCTATCTATGTCTATGTCATCTATCTCTAATAGATATGTCTAAGATTTTATTGTCTATGTTTTCTTCTAGAGTTTTTATGGTTTCAGGTTTTACATTTAAGTCTTTAAACTATTTTGATTTTACTCTTTAATATAATATAAGACAGTCGTGTAGTTTCATGTTTTAGCATGTATCTGCCCAATTTTTTTTCTTTGAATTTTTATGTGTGCTTTAGTCAGATGGCTGGCAATCTGAGAAGACAGTGGGTTATATACCCTTGCACAATTTTTACAAATCCATTTATTATATAGACCATTTGTACCCATATGTTTTTGCCTCCTTTGTCAAATATTAATCAACCATAAACTTTTTGGTTTATTTCAGGGCTTTCTGTTCTGTTCCATTGATCTATATGTCTATTTTTATGCCAGTACCACACTGTTTTGATTACTATCACCTTGAAGTATTGTTTGACATCAGAATTATTTCTTCAACTTTGTTGTTCTTTATAATGATTGCTATGGCTGTTTGGAGGCTTCTGTGTTTTCCTATACATTTTTGGATTATTTGTGCTAGTTTTGTGAAATAAACCATTGGTATTTTGATAGGAATTATGTTGAATCTTTAGGTTGTTTTGAGTAATATGGACATTTGAACAATGTTAATTCTTTTTATCCATAAGCATGGTATATGCTTCCATTTATTTGTATCTTCTTCAACTTCTTTCTTGAGTATCTATAATGTTTTGAATATAGGTCTTTTACCATCTTCATTAAATTTATTTCTAAGTTTTTTAAAATATCTTTTTAAATTTATTTTAGAAAGAGGGGAAGGGAGGAAAAAGAGAGGGAGAGAAACATTTATGTGAGAGAGAAACACTGATCAATTGCTTCTTGTCATACTCCAACTGGGGACCAAACCCACAGCCTAGGTATGTGCCCCTGACCAGGAATCAAATCAGTGACCTTTCTCTTTGTGGGAAGATGTCCAACCAACTGAGTGACACTGATCTGAGGTAATTCTTGTTATTTCTTTGATGTGATTGTAAATAAGGTAGGTTTATTTTTTTAATTTCTTTTTTCATAGTTCACTTCTGACTGGTTCTTTTTATGGTTTCTGTGACTTTTTAATGCTATCTCCTTGTAAAAGTTCTTCCTAAGTTTTTTGAGCATCCTTATAACAATTTTTTTAACTCTGTATCTGGTAGATTGTCTCCATGTCATTTAGGGTTTTTTCTAGAAATTTCTACCATTCTTTTGTTTGGGACATTCATTTGTGTGTCTCCATTTTAGCAACCTCTCTGTATTTGTTTTTGTACATTAGATCAATATATTATGTCTTCCAGTCTTGATATGGTGGTCTTATGTAGTAGGTGTTCTGTGGCACCTGGTAGTGCACTCTTCTTGATTACCAGAGCTGAGAACTCCAGGAATGTACCTTGGGTGGGTTACCCTTCTATTGTAATGGAATCTTGATTGCTGGTGGCCCGTTTATTCATGGGATTGACCCTAACTAAGGCTGGCTGTGAGGATAGCCTCTGACCACAGTATGAGCTGCTGTATGTGCAATGACCGCACTAAGCAGTGTTTACCTCAACAGTGCCTGGTGCCTGCTGCAATGTCCCTATGGAAATGCCATTTGTGAAGCTTATTGGATCCTGCTCTTATGTTGTCTGAAGTTTGCCACAGGGTGTGCCTGTATTGGTCCCTCATTGGAGGATCTCAGTTGTTATCTGTGACTGCCCCTGGGCAACCTGTTTAGAGCTACAAAGCAACCCTTGGTTTGTGGCTGCCTCTGCTGGGTCTGTGTGTGTGTGTGGGAAAGGCCAAGCTATGCATCTTCCACCAGCAGAGAGCCCAAGGCCAGGTCAATAATCTGTCTCTACCTGTTTCTGCCTGCCAACTGCCTTTTATGCTCAATCATTGAAAACCCTTATGGCAGTACTTGAGTGGTAAGAGGCAGTTTCTCAGTGAGTCACAGCTAGGGGCAAGTGCCTCTCTTGGCTCTGAAGCCTCACAACAATAGTCCCAGGGTACACCAATGCCAGCTGCTACCCTTTAGGTACCTGCAGATATTTATGTTGGGTTGAGGGTTCAAGGAGTCATTAGGGTGAGGCCAGCAGAGTTCATCAGGCACAAACAGAACAGGATTTGACTGTGTGAAGGGAGGGTTCTGCATTGGACAGGCATGTGAGGGGAAAATGGCCCCATCTTAGAGCCACACAGCAGAGTCCCAGATTCTGCCTGGTCCCCTTGTAGAGCCAGAGCTACCCATGGTAAAACTGCAGGAAATCTGGAGGGTGGAGATAGTGGATCTCTAATGATGAGAAGGTTTTTGTCAGACTCATACAGTGAGAGAAATGACCCCCCACCCCAGAGCCACACAACTCAGTCACTGACAACCCCTGAGTATGCCTGAAGCTCTACACTCTGGGCCTAGAAGTCTCACAGAACATGGACTCTGCCTGGTGTAGTGACAGGGTATCCACTTGTTGGTGCTATTGCACTTGCCAGGATGCCATATGGAGGGGAGTGCCCCACCTAAGAAAGATTGCATCTTTGGTGTAGGAGAGGGACTCAGCACAAGGACCTTGGCAGCTGTCCTTTCAGATCTCTCCCTGGAACCTCAAACTTCGGTCTCTCCTCAAACAGCTCTCGTCCACTCCACCATTCCTCTGTTGGAGCCCAGGGTGAGTGTTTATGAACAAGGTTTTGTACACTGGGGCCTTAAGAAGGTGCCTGGATTTCTAAGAGACTTTTGTTTTTCCCTGGAGGTGAGAACCCCTGCAAATTTCACAGCCAGATAGATGTCATGTGCGTACCTCTTCCTGGCTCTGAATTGGGCTGAGTCCATACACTCATCATGAGACCTTTGCAACTGAGATATTACTCTGGAATCTCAACTATCACCCATGAGAACCGGGCCAGCTCTTCCTTTGACTCTGCCCCTTCTACCAGTCTCAATGTGGCTTCTTCTGTAAATCCTTGGTTATAAGGCTTCTGTTAAGCTTTTCTTCAGTTTCAGTTACTCAGGATGATTTTCCTATAATTTTGTCATAATTCCCATTTAGTTCTGGTAAAAAGTGAATGTAACTTCCACCAATTTTGCTACCATCTTGTACCTTATGAGATTTTTATTTTTAAAGCACAATTTAGAGACTCATAATATAGAGATAGAATTATATAACTTATTAATTTAGCTTTGATTGTTTTATAGCAGGCATACTATGTGAATAAAAATATTTTAGAAAATGGTAATTATAGTCTATGAAGAGACTAAAGAAGCTTGTAAACTGATGGGCTCCTTGAAATCAGTGGGGTATTTTTTAATATATTTTATTGATTTTGCTATTGCAATTGTCCCAATTTTTGTCACTTTGCCTCCCTCTATCCAATACCCTCCACTTCCTCTGGCAATGCTCCCATTAGTTTATGTATGTATTCATACATATAAGCTCTTTGGCTTCTCCATTTCATTTATTATTCTTAGTTCCCCCTATCTATTCTGTAACTACCCATGTGTACATGTGTATGTCTTTACTTTTTCTTTCACATCCATACAATTCACCAATTACTACCTTCTAACTGTCAGCCTCTCAAATCATATTAATACAAAGTTTTCTTATTATTTCAAAATGCTTATGTTAATTCATTTGTTTAAAGGATTACTTACACACATACATATTTTTACAAATATTTAAAGTACTTACTAGAGTTTGAAGTTAATAAAAATACATTTAAAATATGTCAATAGCTTATATAATTATTGCATGTTAAATGATAATATTTTAGATATAGTAAATTAAGCATTTTTTTTCTTTAAAACTTATTTTACTCTGGAATACTACATTTGTGAAATGTACCACAGAAGTGGTGTATTGCAAAACTCACTTTTGTGAAAGTTGTCCTAGAGATAGTGCCCAACCCATAGCAAAAATGAATTTGGTTTCTGAGTCAGTTCCCACACCTTCCAATAATACAACTCAACTTTATTTTAAGCTTCTGGAACTACAACTTATTCTTCTTGGAGTTTTCCATTTTAGATAGTAGTAGATTGATTTTTTTCTTTTCTGTCGTTGTTGTTTTTGTTGTTGTTGCTGCTCTGCACAGGTCTTCAATACCCTCCATTTTTCCTCTACATGTGTTTTACAAGTTGAAACCTTCAGAAATAATGGCACCTGCAGTACTCAGCTGGTTCCCACAGAGTAGAAATTATGATATCTACTAATTTGAGGTTTAAAAAATCCTAGGATTAAATAATTTTGTAAAGTAGCATTCGAGCTATTTTTTGAATGTGTGGTTAACTTTTTGTATCATTCTAAGCTAACCACTGAACTATCTAAGAGGCTGTTTAGGTAGAAATTAGGTATGTTCACATTGGAATAATTCAGTTTACCATAGTATTAATACATTTTCCCAAGCATCCCTAGTTTGGGGTTCTTCATTACTAGAAATGGCCATTTTCACTATCTATTTGAAAGGAATCTCATCTAATATAAATGCTAATATGAGAATATATATTGCCTATGTACAGGAATCACATAGTTTAGTAGTTGGTAACTTCCATCCTAAATTAGTCTTCACCATCAGCATCTTTTCTAACCTAAACCTTGACTAATTTCTCAACTCACCACCCACCTGGTGGTTGATATTTAAATCATGAATTGCTACTAAAATCTATGTGTTATACACCCACAAACAAGCACATATTTTGTAACAGTGAATAAGATAGGTAGTATGTATTCTATGTAATATATATCTACATTTTCTTTTTTTCTTAACTGAATTCGATTTTTCTAAGTTATTGCATGTAACTTGATTTTTCCAACTTAGGAAATAATTCCAATCTAATAAAATTTAACCTGCAATAATGGAGATACAACAAAAATACAAAATTATATATTACTTAGTAAAATTTACTTCTAACAAAATTAAAGCATTCATAAGTTAAGGTTGGCTCTTATCCATTCAGCTACCCTATGTCTTTTTTTTTTTTTTTTAAGATTTTATTTATTATTTTTAAATAGAGGGGAAAGGAGAGAGGCAGAGAGGGAGAGAGACATCAATGAATGGTTGCCTTTCACCTGCCTCCAGCTACGGACCTGGCTGGAGACTTGGCTTGCAACCTGGTTGTGTGCCCTGGCTGGGAATCAAACCAGTGACCTTTGGGTTCACAGGCTGGCACCTTATCCACTGTGCCACCAGCCAGGGCTTACCCTAAGTCTTTTGATGATACATTTAATACCTTTACATTTAAGGTTATTATTGATAGATACTTATTCATTTTTTCCATTTGTACCTGTGTTCCTCTTTGTGTCTTTCTGTTTCTTCATCTTAAAGCAGATCCTTTAGCACCTCTTGCAATGTTGGCTTGGTGCAGATGTAGTATTTTAGCCTTCTTTTGTCTGGGAAACTCCTTATTTCACCTTCCATTTTGAATGAGAACCTTGTTAGGTACAGTAGCCTGCTTTTGATTCCTTCTGCTGTATTCTTTAATTGAGAAATTGTATTGTTTCCTCCTATGTCCTTTTTTATATTGGTGTAGTCCTCAGTAAGTTCTTTATAGCTTCCCTGAAGTTCATTGTAGTTCCCCTGAAGTTGATTATAGTTTTCTTTAAGCTCCCTGAGCTCATTGAGCTTCTCTATAATCCTTATTTTG
>PVIW01006058.1:0-94099 GCA_004026585.1 Noctilio leporinus | reverse complement strand
TCCCGGAATCCCTTCGTCCCTGCAGAGGTCCCCTCAGAGCGACTGCGCTTCTCTTTAACTAGGTCTGTAAATAAGCTTCCTCCTTTCCTAGTTTCAATAATGCTAATAATACACATTAGGCTTTTGCTAGAATTCCAAAGAGGGGAGGGAGAGGCTGGGGCCGCTGGGCAGCTCTTATCTTGCAGGGGTTTTACAGTTACCACCCTAGTGGACCAGCGGTTCCGCGCAGGAAGGTGGGGCTGTGCTGCCCTCTGCCGGCGCTGCAGCGCCTGCCCCACTGCAGGGACCTGGTTTCACGGGGTGAGAGGGGGCGCCGGGAGGGGAAGGGAGAGGAGGGGAGGATCCCGATCTGGACAAACCTGGGCTTGGCTCCTGTTTCGGGGCGTTGGGCAGGTTCCTCAACGTCCCTGGGCCTTTACCCGCAGAGAGGGGACAACAAAGCACAGCCCGGAGCAACGTGAAGTGTCACTAAGCCACTGAGGGACCCAGGGCGAGGCAGCGCCCCGGGCAGGCAGCCGCGCCCTGTGTGGGTCCTGGCCGCTCCCAGCAGGGCCCCCTGGGAGCAGCGACCCCCTTCTGTCCCTCTCGGCGCACGTAAACTGACCGCTAAAACTCTGTGGTAAATCACTTTTTGCCGATCTCACCAAAAGATGGATATAATTTTGAATCAGTCGCACTGGACGGCTATTGCGGTATTGGCTGTTGCCATGGTTTATAAAAATATATTAAAAAATATTTTTATTGTTTATTAAAAGTTTTTATTTATTATTTCCAGAGAGAGGGGGAGGGAGAGAGGCAGAGAGGGAGAGAGACATCCATGTACGGGTTGCCTTTCACCTGCCTCCAGCTAAGGACCTGGATGGAGACCTGGCTTGCAACCTGGTCATGTGCCCTGGCTGGGAATCGAACCAGCGACCCTTGGGTTCGCAGGCTGGTGCCTTAGCCTCTGTGCCACCAGCCAGGGCTTGTTGCCATGTGTTATTTGACCATCTAAGGGGAAAAGGGGTCCATGTCCCTGATGTGCGGTGCAGCGGCTGGTCTTCATCGCCTCAGAGGCTGCAAGTTTCCTGCTTCGAACCTTGGCTTTCCCCTGGACCAAGAACGGCATGAAGGTCCTTTGGGTCAAATAAAGTCACCCCAAGTGCAGGCCAGGGGTCAGGATCAGGCAACACCCAGTGGCCTTAGTGTCTTTGGGGAAGGAGGGGGGAGGAGCAAGGCCGCAAAGGGTCAGCC
This sequence comes from Noctilio leporinus, assembly GCA_004026585.1. NCBI lineage: Eukaryota > Metazoa > Chordata > Mammalia > Chiroptera > Noctilionidae > Noctilio > Noctilio leporinus. The sequence goes on along the minus strand of PVIW01006058.1, from coordinate 92,866 downwards.
GAACTCGGAACTTCACCTGCTCCAGGTGTTTAGGACAATACACGATGCCAGTGCAGCACAGACGGTGTAACCGAGGCACCCGTGTAGCAGGGACAGTGTAACAGCTCCAAATTCCAGTGGTGAAAATGGGAGGAGCCCATTTCACAGGTGGAGAAACTGAGGTCTCCCAGGGCCACACAGAGGGCAGGACCCAGCTCTGCGCCTACTCCCCTGGGCGGGACAGAAGGAAGCCTTTCAGGGTCTCTGTCTTGGGAGGTGCTGGCCTCAGGGTGCCCTTCGGACCGTCAGTTGTGGGATCAGCAATGCTGTTTGGAATAAAACAAGACCACGAGTCCTCTTTACACAGTTTTCTTGCTGGACATGGGTCAGCGCATATTCCTGTGGAGGTGGGACAAGCACCCATCCCTGACTGAGCATGCGCCCTTGCTCTGCTCTTTCCAGAACCTTGTCCGCCCCCAGCTCAGGTCTGAATGGGGGACACCCTCTCGGGGCTGCTCCCAGGGCAGGGTACTCAGTGGAGGGCTCCTCTGGCCAACAGTTGGGGCTCAAAGACACCCCCTGCCTTCATAGGCTGCGCTGGCCTCTGAGCCTCACCCCCACACTCCTCTGCCTGTCCCCCCTCCACCATCTACGTAGAATGTCAGACCTGTCCCCTTCCCACTTCCCCTCACCAGGGGCTCCCAGAAAATGACAGCCAATCCTGTCCTGGCATCTGTTTTTAGGAGGAGCAGAGCTACAAGTGAGGGAACTGGGACACTTCCTTGGGGACCAGCCCTGGCAAGGGTCACAGGGAGGCCAAGCCAGCTGGCTCCCCCTGCGCTGGGGGGCCCCTTCTGCCTGTGCACCCCGACGGCCGGGCAGTGTGGCAGCTGCACCGGTCAGGGCAGCACATCTCATCTTTACAGGGTCCCCACCAGGGCAGGGGCCGCATCAGGACCCACGCGGGAAGAGTAAGCCTTTCGTCACCCCAGGTCAAGGGGGCTCGGGGAGCAGGTGAGGCAGGTCCGAAGATAAAACCCTTTCGAAGAAGGAGAGGGCTGCCCCACAACCCGGCTTCCAGCTTTCAGGGCGCGGCTGTGATTCGTGGGGCAGCCACGAGGTGGTGCCATTGTGCCACGGACGCGGACGGCACTCGGAGTTTCCAGGCGCTTCCTGCCAGAGGAGCCCCCCACACCCCACTTGTCCTCTCAGTCCGTCAGGTCAGGGTGGGAGGACCCACGCCCTTGAGGGTGGAGAAGGAGGCGGAGCAGGGCGCCTCATCACCCCCCCCACCAGGAGAATCTGGCTCCCACCTCTTCCCCCGGCTGCTTCTCACTGTCTTGCATGCATGTGTGTGTGTGCCCGTGTATGTGTGCATGTTGTGTGTGGGTGTGCATGCCTCCATGTGTGTTGCCTGTGTGCATGTGTGCCCAGGTCTTCATCTGAGCCTTCCTGACCCTCCCTCCCTCCACCAGCCTCCGTTCCCCCGGCCCCTGCTTTGTGGCCGGAGCCCTGGGGCCGGCAGACGCACAGCCTCTGAGCCTGGGCCCCACGCTGGGGCTGCTGGGCCTCAGGAGGGTCACGTCCGGTCCGCTCAGAGCGCCGGCTGCACACGGCCAAGGTCACAGAGCAGGCTGGGCCCCAGAGGGGTCAGGAGCCCTGTGTGGGGTGGGGAGGCCCTGACTCCCCCGAAGGCTGTGACAGCATTGATGTCCCTGAGCATCCGTGTCCCCAGGACCCGCACGCACCGGCTTGAACCTCGAGGCAGACCTGAGGTTGGGACTGTTTTCCGGGGGGCAGAAAGCGGCTGTTGCCTCTGAGCTGGAAACAGGCAGGTGGGCGGATGGCTAGCGGGTGGGTGGGCAGCTGGGTAGATGGAGAAGTAAACAGATGGGTGGATGGAATCATCTCCCCTTCTCAGCAGAGGCCCCCAAATGCAGATGTGGCCCTTGCCAGATTTGGGGAGCGGACGGTTTGACCATGAGACCGAAACCAATGACCCCGGACTCAGTTCCCACGTTCAGGGCGCAGCCTGTCTCCCAGGCTCAGCACACCCCACGGAATGCTGTGCACGGCGCCTGAGCAGCACCGCAGCAGCCCCTGGGGTTGGGCTCCGGGCTTTCCCTCCCTGGGTGAGCCCCCCTTAACTCCCGCTCTGCCCAGGCCCAATAGCAGGACGTGGGGCTTCCGTGTGTACCTGGCTTCAAGGACACCCTTGGGACACTCCCTGGAGGCCACTTCCCATCAGCTGGGACAAAGGCTTCTGCCCGCCTGCCACTCCCACGCCTCCAGGGACCTCAAGGAGGCCCAGGCCCTGGATGCCCTCCAGCCGGCCGGCCTCAGGCCGCAAGTCCCTGCACAAATTAACCGCCCATCTCCTTAATGGAGTGTCAGGCCCGGGACTTCTAGAGCCAGCATGAATAATGCAGGCTGCGCTGCCTGTCACCCAACCAGGAAATGCTGCTGTGATTTTTTCAGCTTTCCCTGAAAGTCCGCAGAAGAGGCGGGGGAGGCAGGCGGATGGGGGTTGGGGGACATTCATGGCTCCAAGGGGCACCGGCTGGAGCTCACAGAGCCTTCTGGAGCAGGTACTCCGCCCACACGAGCTTCCGCAGTGGGCTGGGGTGGGGTCGGTGCTGACGGGCAGCCAGGGGCCAGAAGAAGCCTGAGTGGGGCTGCAGACCAAGGGCTCCCCCACCTCGGTTCTCAGGTGGGGCCTGACCCAGTGGGCTCCTCTCTTCTGAAAGGAGCACCTGGAACCCCCCACTGACTGCGGGGAGGCGGCAGCCCCTGGGCCACCTTGTTCTGAGATCATTGCCTAATTATCCTACGCAGGGTCAGGTATCCTGAGGCGATCAGGCTTCCAGCACACAGCCTGCGCCCACAAACTGCAGCACTGCGTGCATCCCCATGGGCTGGGGTGACGGCGGACGAGTCCTCTACCCCCGTCTCTCAGGCGTTTGAGCTCCTCACCACTCGCCACCCGGCAGATGGTGTAAGGTGGGGCATCCCAGGCTGCTGTGCCGTCGGCCCTCCAGGGGCTTCCACAGCCCACACTCAATGGCAAGTGCATGATGGGTCTCAGCCACTGTCCCACCATGCCACCCACATGAATGATGTTATTTTTTAAAATATTTTTTATTTTATTATTTTTAGAGAGATCCATGTATGGTTGCCTTTCACCTGCCTCCAGCCACGGACCTGGCTGGAGACCTGGCTTGCAACCTGGTTATGTGCCCTGGCTGGGAATCGAACCAGCGACCTTTGGGTTCACAGGCTGGTGCCTTATCCACTCAGCTACCATCAGGGCCTTGATATTATTATTTTTTTAAGATTTTATTTATTATTTCCAGAGAGAGGGGAAAGGAGGGAGGCAGAGAGGGAAAGAGATATCCATGTATGGTTGCCTTTCCCCTGCCTCCAGCCACGGACCTGGCTGGAGACCTGGCTTGTAACCTGGTTATGTGCCTTGGCTGGGGAATCGAACCAGTGACCTTTGGGTTTGCAGGCCAGCGCCTTATCCCCTGCGCCACCAGCCAGGGCTTGATGTTATTTTTAATAGATGAGTGAGAAGTGGCCTCTCCGTGGTTTCAGTTGCTCCCTCTTCCTTTCTCGACCCCTTTTCTTGGACGCCGTTCACCAGTGTTGGGTCTGGTGAGACGTGCGTCATTCCCGGGGGGCTGCTGTAACCAGGAACCCCCACAGTCCCAGAGGCTATAGCCCAAAATCATAACGTTGGGGCCCTGCTCCCCGTGAAGGTGCAGTGAAGGGTCCCCAAGCGCGGGGGTGCCAGTGGCAGCCACTCCACCCTTCCCCGGGTGTCCCCATGCAGCCTGTGTCCACACCTCCCCTGTGTAAGGACAGTCACTTCAGGGGCCTGTTGCTCCAGCAGGGCCTCATCCTAACAGTTGCTTCTTCAAAGACTTTACTTTCAAATAAGGTCCCGTTCTGAGGCCGGGGCATTGGGCGTCCAGCCCTGGGGGACACAGCTCGGATGGTCACGGCCCCACCCGGCCGCCCTGGCCTGGGGAAAGTGCGTCTCTGCTGGAGACGTGCACGGAGCGGTTCCTCCGGTGACAACCGCGCTCGGAGTGGAGGCCCCAGGCAGCTCGGGAGCACGGGGCCTGACGGTCTTGGCACAGAAGATGGTCCATTCCGCTCAGGGGAGGGCGGATGTCGATTCTTTTGGGGGGAGAAGAGCAAGAGCCATGGGAGGGGATCGATGCCGGGAGAGCGCGTGGCTCTGGGAGCTCCGTCCTCCGCACACGGCAGGGTCAGCGAACCACTTAAAACTCCCATTAAGCCAGCGAGTGAGCTCAGCAGGAGAACGATTTCTAGGCATTTACGGCTCAGACCTCCTACTCCACGAAGGGAGCGACACCCCAAGGTCTCCCCTCGGCATTTTGTCAGGTCCAGAGTCACGCTCACAGCTGCGCCGAGGGAGGAGGAGAGGGAGGGCGGAGGGAGGGGTGCGGTTCAGGCTCACCTGTCCCCACACCAGGGTCCCGGCGGCCAGGGTCGCTGTCCACAGACACTGTGGGAATCACCCGTTTATTGCTCTGCTCTTTCCAGAAACATCTGTGCAACTGGAGCACAGCTGGAGGGGGTGATGGCGCTGGGGGGAAATGCCCCGTCACCAAAGGCACCAAGGACTGGTTCAGGGGATGGGGTCACCGCTCTCTGTCAAGAGTGTCGTGTGGGGCTCCGCCTAAGGGGCCCAGCTAGAACCGGTGAGCGGATGCCCTAGGGAGGCAGGGAACGGTGGGAGCTACCCACGTGCGGGGAGGGAGTCCTTGGAAGGGAGTGAGCTCACTGTCCCCTGCGGCGTGCAAGCTTACTCCGACCGGCCTCCAGCTGAGAGCACGGTGAGAAGCAGCGGTGGGTACACCGTTGGGTGAGGTGGAGGGGCTGCGGGGCACCAAATCACAGGGGCGGAAGGGGGTCGGGGTGAGCGTGGCTTTGCGCCCGGTGCGGACGTGGGGCTCCTGTTCACATAGTCTCCTTCGTTCCCCTGCTGGAGTCTCGGTCACCCACCCGAGGCCCACAGACGTCCCTTTCCCAATTTCACGGAGAGAGCACAGTGTGAGGCCCATGGGGAGCCGGTCCCCCATCCCAGCCTGTGTCTCCAGGTCAGCGGCCCTGGGAACACGCGGCAGAAGTGCCTGGGCCCCCAGCGGTCTGTGTGCCGCCCAGCGGGGCGGGAGGGCGGAGTCCTCAGCCCATCCCTGAAAGGTGCTATAAAAATGCTGGGAATGCTGATTGCTTCAGCCTGTGGGGGCCGCACGGGGCCCAGCTGTCCTCCCCAGCCCCCCAACGCCCAGTGCAGCACGGGGCCTGGGCTCTTGATTGGCCGTCAGCCTCCGCCCTCCAGCGGTAAGACCAAGGGGCTGCACCTAGTGCCCTGTGGGCCCCTGTAATGGGGACCAGATGCTGGCAGGGAGGCCGGAGCGGAGGGCTGGCGAACACAGCTCTCCCAGCATGGCAGTGCTGCCGCTGACTGGAAACTTCCGCGGGCTGCCGGGCACTCTGCTGGGTTTTGGGGCTCATTATTCTAAGCCCCACCATGGCTGAGCCAGCTGGGGACAGGGGAGGAAGTGGGCACTCTGAGAAGTCGGGACACTGCCCAGGGCGGGAACACCCTGGAGGCCAGGCAGGTCCAAACTGGGCTCTTGGGGCCTGAGGCTGCTCCCTAGAGTTGCCAGAGTGGGAACAGCATCTCCCCTGGAACCCCTGGACCTTGGACTTCAGGCTTCCAGAGCTGAGAGGATGAATTCCTCTGGTTGAAGCACTTACAGCAGCTCTAAGAAACTAAGACTCAAGCAAACGTCTGCGCCTATTGCCTGGCCCATCCTCAAACCCGGCAGGCCCTCCTGCCCCAGGGCCTTTGCTTCAACCAAGCCCTGTGCCTGGTTGAATTGTGCTCGCCCCCTCCCCTCCCTAGTCTTTGTGGAAACACCCGACTGCCAGGATCACTCTCCCCATGTCCCCACCTTACTGTCCTCCGAAGCACTGTCACTGGTCTCCACACCGTGCCACCTGCTCCCTTGCTGTGGTCATGCTCTGTGTCACTCACCTCGCCCAGCCCTGTCCGTGAGGGCGGAGCAGCGCCTGGAATGGGTGAGGGCGGAGCAGCGCCTGGAATGGAGCACAGGTGCTCTGTAAATTCTTGGGAGGTGGGTTCCATCTCGGCTCAGAGAGGCTGCAGGGAGGCCTCACTGTGTTCCCAGGGCCGCAGCCTCGATGTTGGATTTGCTGCAGCAGATGCAGCTGCGGAAGGGACGGGGGGCTGAGAAAGGACAGCTGCCCCTGCCAGCACCCAGAGACCCCCAGCTGCCACCCAGCTCCTGGAGACTGTCAGCCAGGCGGGGACCTTCGGGTCCTGCGTTGGGGCAGCTGCGTCACAGGAGTGAGGGTGTCGGGACCTGACCCGCACGTGTCCTCAGGAGGATGCGATGAGTGTCCCCAGAGCTCTCTCTGAGGAAATAAACAACCCCCCTAAAATCATGAACGCAAAAAGAGGGACAAATGCGAGTATTAAATGAGAAGGAGAAAGACTCACACAACATTACCCATTGTTTAAAAAAATATTTAAAAAATGTATTTTTAGCAGGAGGGCAAGGGAGGGAAGGGAAAGAGAAAAACATCCGTGTGTGGTCGCCTCTCACAGGCCCCCAGCTGGGGACCCGGCCAGCAACCCCGGCCTGGACCCTGAACCGGGAATCCAACCAGCGACCCTTTGGTTCACAGGCCGGTGCTCAGTCCACGGAGCCACCCCAGCCAGGGCTGTCGTAAATGACAAATACCATGCATATTTTTTCACAATCTGGGCCAGTAGCATGATTTTTATTATCTACCTGCCTGATAGTATTTCTTTTTTTTCTACATTTTAAAATTGTGCCTGCCTTTCCTGACTCTCCCTGGTGTGGCCCTGGAAGGTCACCCTTTCCGTAGAAAGGCTGGGAAGGTAACTAGCTCCCCACTACTGAGCGGATTTTCCTCTGTTTTCGACAACCGTTGGTTTAGGAAAGTTGTCCTGTGTTAAGGGCTGCCTCGTCTGTCCCTGCGTCCCCTGGTTTGATCCTGGTTGTTAACTGGCCACTTCTTTGCTGCAGAGATGCTGGCTCGCTGCAGGGGCTCAGGGCGGGCAGGCTCCTCCGGAGGTGCGTCCAGGGTACCACCTGGGCCTTTCGCCCGCTCCCCTCTCCCCGCTCCCCGCCCTGACACCAGCTTCTGGCTGTGCTGTTGGCCTTTACTTCATTCCGGCCAAGGTATCTGATTTTCCCCCCTCCGTTCCCTAAGAGATACATTCAAAGTTGACAATAATGTACCTTTGATGTCAATCCAAGCCGGGAATCTGCGATTTCTCACTTGTTTTATTGAATCGCTCCAAACTGTCTTTGCCAATTACAGCTGCAACGGCACGTTGGAGCTCTATCTGCATTCTGAAGGCGCTGGCCCTTGGCCTCGTGTCTGCATCTGTCTCTCCCAGGTGCTGGGGCGTTGGCCTTGGGGGCCCCGCACAGGCTCTCCCACACCCCCTCGCCTGGTGTCCCCCCTGAGGGGCGCTCCCTCTTGTGCTCGCCACCCTCGGGCCCCCAGTGGCTTGTCAGACACCCACCGTGACTGCTTCCCAGGGGCCGGAGGTGTGGCCAGACCTGCTTCCCCTGCTCACAGGCCGGGTGGCTTGATGGGAGGGCACCAGCACTCATGACACCATCTGTGACCCAAAGCATCGCTGCCACTGCCCCTTTGTGACCCTCCTGTCCAAGGTGCTGAACCGCCAGGGGATCGGGAAGGTGACCCCCAGAACTACAGGCCCTTTGTCCTGCTGCCTAGGAGACCAGGAACCCCCGGGGACCCCAGGCAGCTTCCTCCTGGGCAGAGGGACCAGGGCTTCTGCAAGTAGCTGCATCTGGGGCAACTGGGGCTGGAGCCCCTGGGTGGGGCGTGGGGAGGCAGCCGGAGCTGATTTCTCCAAGCAGGAGGCGCAGAGCCCTTGCAGGAGGAAGGTGCAGGTTTGAGATGGAACAGGTGTGCTCTCCAGCCGCACCCTGTGGCCCTGCAGGGTGGCCCCAGGCAGGGGACTTCTCTGGTCCCGCCAGAAGGGCAGAGCCCCCGAAGAACTCAGGCTGAGCAGCTGGCCAGGGCTGCCGGCACCCCGGAAGCCATGGGTCTGCCTTCTGAACCCTGGTCCCTCACGGTCTGCCAGATGGTCGGCTGCGCAGACCCGCCTCCGCCGGATCCTGGGCCTGGTGCAGCTGCTCGCCAGTCCTCCGCAGTAATTGCTTGAGGATGCTTCAGCCCCGAGCCCTGCTCCGCCTCCCAGCAGTGCCCGCCCAGCGCAGCCCCGGCCCCTCGCCTGTCCTTCCGCCCAGCGCACAGGGCACAGGGCACAGGGCACAGGGCACGGGGCACAGGGCAGGCTGGCCTGGGCGGGACACGGCCACACCACATCCTTCCGTGACCCGAGGACCAGCCCTCCCGCCCGGGGTCTGGCTGCAGGCCACCACAACAATCAGCCCCCACAGGCTGGGAAGTGACCTCTGGGGGGGCCGTGCCCGCAGAAGCCACCTCTTCCCTGTGCCCCCACTCCCCTGGGGTCCTCAGTCCTGGGCACAGCCAGGCTCCAGGGGGTGCTCGGAGCACATTACATCGCCATCCATCAGCCCCCACTGCAGACCTCCCCTCCCCTGAATCCTCCAGCAGCCCTGGCTCTGCCCGAGGTGATGTCACTGGGTGGAGTGGGGCTCCCGTCTGGCCCCTGGGGCTCTGGGACTGGGCTCAGCTGGGCAGCAGAGTGACTGTCTTTGGGGCCACGTGCTCCTGACCGGCCCAGCCAGGTCACCCTGCGTGAGCAGTGCCCCCCGCCCGGGCGGGAGGGGCAGCCAAGGCCTGGAGCCGGCCCTTCAACACTGAGACAGGAAGGAACTAGAAGCCTCTGCCAAGGCGCCTGGAGCTGTGAATCTGTGTCTTCGGGGGGTGCGCCCAGTGTGCGGCATCTCCCAGACCTGCGGGGCCACGGATCCCTTTTCCCGGAAGATCCGTGGGACCCACAGGTGTCAGAAGCCAAGGAGCCACTCCGGCTTTGGCATCAGGAGCAGGGAACTTGGGGTGTTTTCCAGTCCCTGGCACTCCAGAGTTCCTTCTCTGGGTTCTCCACCCTGCACGAGGCTCAGGAAAACTTCTGGGGACCCGTGCTGGGGATGGCAGCATGGCGCTGAGCCCCAACCTGGAGCCCCGGGTCTGTGGCTGGTCAGCCAGGCTGGCCCTGGGATGCCACCCAGAGGCCCCAGCAGAGCCACCCCACCCGGCCAAGACAGGAGATGCCCCGCGCTGGCTAGGAAAGGCAGGGTGGGGCTGGACTGGGGTCCCATTCCTGCGAGCCCCCAGAGCGGGGCACGGTGCCAGGTCCGCAGCCTCTCTCAGCCTCAGTCTTCAAGCTAGAAAATGGGCTCAGTGACCCCTCGCCTGTCAAGAGGCCGGAAACCCAGCACCCAGGCTGCACGACCCGAGAAGAGAAAGACACCCATGGCTTGTGGGGGGCCGGCTCACAGGGTCCTCAAACTTCAGCCACCCTGGGGAAGGGGGAGCTCACATTTTTAAAGCATTAAAAAACAAACAAAAAGATGGTCAACAACCCCGATGTTTGCTCCAGTTCCTTCCAGAAAACCCATGAAATTAAAATGGTCCTGAGCAGACCACACCGGGACGCAGCTTTGCCTCCAGCAGGAGACACTTCCTCCTGCCCAGGACCCACGCGCTTCCGGACAGGGAGGTGCGCTGGCCGCTCCAGACAAACGCCGGGCTAACCTCGGCTCCAGAGCCAGGAACGTGCTTCCGCAGCAGCGCGGAGCCTGTGTCTTCTGGGCTCCCTCCCGTGTTTGATCTGCGGATGCAAAGCGCAGTCAGCTCCTAAGGGGTGCCAGGATCTGATGAAAACCATGGGTTGGAGATGATGTAAATGGGGGTGCCGCCTTCGGCTGCAACTCCCTCAGGCTCCCCACTGCACACCTCAGGTGGCCCCACGGACCTTCTCGCCGCCACCTTCGCCCGAGACCCCTCAATGCCGCCCCACTCTGGTGACCCTGGTCCCCATAATACACCAGGCACAGCCCAACCCTCCCTTTCTGCTCGAAAGGTTCTTAATTCGCCAGGTCGGCCTTCCGTGCCTGCCCGGCGGGCGCAAAGCACGGTGTTCCCGGGGCCAGGGACCCTCGCAGAGTGGGTTGGCAGCAGACTGTGGGCAGGGAGGGGGTGGAAGAGAAGGACCCAGATGAGAGAGGGGCAAGGATCACGATGGGACAGGGCAGAGGTGGGGGCGGTGAGGCCCAAGGAGGCCCTGAACCCCAAGGTACGGTGGCCCAGGGACAGGTTCGAGTGGAGACTGGGAGGCCATGGGCGTGCAGAGGCTGTGGACTGGCAGGGCCTCAGCGTGGGGTGGGGAGGGGTTGGAAGAGGAGCGGGAGATGGGGGCACAGGTCTGGGGCCAGGGTCTGGGGTTGGGTTCAGAAACCTGCCCTGTGCTGGGCGACCTTTGGCAAATCGCTGCCCCTCTCTGTGCTCAGCTGCTGTGAGCAAGGGAGGCGCCTCCCCGGCCACCTGAGGTGAGCAAGTGATTCAAAGTCAGGCGTCTCCCGGGAGCAAGGCCCTGGGTGTCTGCTCACTGCTTCGTGGCCCAAACTAGAGCGGTCACTGGTGCAGTCCAGCCCCGCCATCAAGGCTCAAGGAAGGCAGGGCGGGCCGGGCAGGGAGGGACGAGGAGAAGGGGGGAAGGGAGACATGTGGTTTGCTTTGTGCAGAGAACCTGGAGCTGCTGGAACATCACTGCCCGAGATTCCAACACCCCGCCTCCCAACACCCTTCTTGGTGAACTAGCCCAAAAAGCGCTCGTTTGAGAAACACCAGACTCAGGGTAAACCCCGCCAGGTTTCCCGGCAACATCCGGGAGGGACGTGATCTCACAGGGACCCTGCGATCCTGGAGACGCCTTCTGAAGAGGGACCCCCGGGAGAGGGGTCAGCAGCCGTGCCCACTCGCCTTCCCTGCAGCTTGAGGGTGCTTTCCGGTGGGGGAACGGAGCCTGGGACTCGCCGGTGTTTTTCCCAGACTTACCTCCATCTAAACCTGCAGCCCCTCGGGCCCCTCACTGGCAGAAGGCAGTGCTGTGGACCAGACATCAATCAGACCTTGAAGGAAATAGACCTGTATGTCATCCTCCGAGGTGAGCTTCCCACCTGTGCCTTGAAGCAGGAGCACCTGGCTGGGTGTCCCCAGACCAGCTGCAGGGGCGCACGTGCCCCAGGGCCCACGCTGGGCAGCAGAGGGCAGCCCTTGTCCTGCATGCCAATCCACTCTGTCCTGTGCTGTGTGTCCTTGACCAGTTTCCTGATCTCTCTGTGCCTTCATTTCTTGGTCAGTGAATGGAGGGGGACCTATCACCCCGCCAGGTTGTTGGCCTCTCAGTCTCCGGGTTTTCAGGGGCAAGCCCCTCGCACCCCACCCTGGTCCACCTCCTCGGGTGAGAGGCGGGGAGAGGGCAGGGAGGACAGCTTATTTGGGCGGCTGCCTCCTGCCACGTGTCCCCAGGACCCTCTGTCCCTCCCAGACACCAGGCGTGAGGTCACGGGCAGAGGATCCACAGTCCCATCCACCTCCAGCGGCCCAGCTGGGAGTCCGAGAAGCCTGGTCAGGGTGGGGCTGCCAGAGGGGCTCAGCTGTTTCCAAGTCTCCTGGCAGCTGAGATGGGGTGTGGATCCTAGGCCCCGGGGGGCCCGTAGGCCCTGCCCCTGCTGACACATACCCAGCAGAGCCCCCTAAGTGCTTCCCATGAACCCAGAGGCCCTTTCGATGTCCACACCCTTGCAGGAGGGGTGGGGAACGTGGGCGGCCAGGGCACGGGATTGGGAACATCCCCACACGGGCCCGTTCCCTGGAGGGACCCAGGTCCAGGTCAGCTGCTGCCTCCGTTTGGTGGCCCTGACACCACCTGATCCAACCAAGGTTAGAGAAAAGCTGACAAATCCTGCCCAACCGCCCCTTACAGACAGGAAAACTGAGGCCCAGAGGCCAGCTCCCCATGGCCAACCTGGGGATGGGTCCCTCCCCAGCCTGCAGCAGGCTCTGCAGACCAGAGAAGAGAAGCCTTCTCTGCGGGTCTGGTGTCCCGGGGCCCCGGGATGGATTGGTCCCATGAGAAAAGCCACGCTGCTGCCTAGGCCAGTCCCCGGTTGGCCTTGCGGCTCCAGAGGCCACCCTGGGCCCCGAGTCCGAGGGGGTCAGGTCTGCACCCCCAGCACCCCCTGGAGCTGCTGTGGGCCACGTGGTGATGTGGGGTGCTGCGCCCAGCTCCTCTGGGCTCCCAGTCTCAGGTCTCCTGATGGTGGGGTGACAGTGGCGTGGGGACCGCCTCTCACAGTAGGACGAGAAAATAGAGCAGAGCTGTCCCTGGGAGTCGCGTCCTGGTGACCCTGTGCCCCCCACCCCCCGGAGGCTGGGGAGTATCTACTCTGCTGTTGGAGGGGGAGACTCCTATCCACCAGCGTGGGGGCCCTAAACTATGCCACCACAGGGTTCTCACTTGGAGAACAAAAAGGTAGCACTTTTTATATTTATGTATTTAGTTTAAAGGTTTTATTTATTATTTCCAGAGAGAGAGGGGAAGGGAGAGAGGCAGGGAGGGAGAGAGACATCCACGTATAGTTGCCTTTCACCTGCCTCCAGCTACAGACCTGGCTGGACACCTGGCTTGCAGCCTGGTCATGTGCCCTGGCTGGGAATCGAACCAGCAACCTTTGGGTTCATAGGCCGGCACCTTACCCACTGTGCCACCAGCCAGGGTCTTTTGTTCCTTTAAAGAGCTCATCCATCATATGTGCATTTTAAACTTGCCACACGTGTGATGTTAACCTCCCCCGGCACAGCTGAGAAGGGTGGGCTGACGCCAGGTGGAGCTGTGGTGGACAGGCGTGGGCAGACCAGAGGGCGTCCATTCTCTCCCTCAGGTGCCGGCAGGGCCCGCCCCTGGGTTTTCCAGATTCCAGGATGGGCTCAGCCGTGGGGCTGGGGAGTCCTGGGCAGGGTGGCAGGGTGGCAGGGTGGCAGGAGGCCGGGCCCAGGGGACCCTGCCCTGGAAATGGCCTGGCCCTGGGATGAATCGGGACTCCAAGTGAGGCCCCATCGTCTCTGCCCAGGCCACCTGTGCCCTCCCATGCCCGCCTGCGCACCCCAGGGGATGCCGGACGGTGGTTCCCCAGCTGGGACCCTGAACCTCCCTGCGGTGGGCTGGGCCAACAGATCCCTTGCCGGCCACCTGGGGGGCACACAGCCGGGACGTCCAGGGACTCCCACCCCCACCCGCTGTGGACAGGGGGAGAAGGCCACTGGCACCCAGCGCCCTGCAGAGGGAAAGACTTGGGAGAGGCCCTGGAGGGGCTCTGGGTGGGTCCTGGGGACGGGGCTGGCTTCGTGGCTTGTGGGGACCTGGACAGTCGGTCACACGGGGCCCTGTGCTCAGAAAGGCCCCTTTTGTAGCTGCCTTGAAAGTCGCAGCTCTTCCTAACTTCTGTAAGGGGCCCGTGTTTTCACTTGGCTGGCAGTGGGCAGTGCGAGGGGGGACCTGGTGTCCCCAGCTTTCTGGGGGAGTAGGTGTCCTGTTGGGGCCCGAGGGGGAGGGGAGATGGCTGCTGGAGCGCCACCGTCTGTCCTGTGGGCCTGACACAGCACAGAACTGCAGGTAGGACCGGGACACCCTGCCAGGCGGCTGAGAATCTCCCAGGACCCAGTGCCTGCGCCACTGCAGAGGGAGATGGTGGCCTTGTTTTTGGGGTTTCCAACGGGGGAAGAAGCAGACCCCCTGAGCGTTGAGGTAGCAGCTGAGACCCGAGGACAACAATGACCCCAGGGTGTGAGCGGGGTAGGGGGATTGGCTAAGGCCGCACCCTGGTGCTGATGTAAGAATTAGGCCCCAGCAGGGGCCCCGACAGACTGGCAGAGCATCGGTTGAGGTGGAGTTTGTCAAGGTCGCTGTCCCTGGGTCGCACAGATTGTGGGCATGGCAGGGACAGGAACTCCCCAGTCGGGTTTGGGGGCCACCTTTGGGGATCACCCATCACTCTTGGTTGGGCTCAGACCTTCCACAGTGGCTGCCCATGATGCGCTGAGCCAGTCTGGGGGATGGAATGACCACCGGGAACCATCCCTCACCTCCGCTGAGACTCAGTTTCCCCTCCGGAAACGGAGACCTGAGGACGCTGCTGGCAGAATTTCCAGAAGGACGGGGAAGCCAGGGGAGGTAGGGTGGTGGGGAAGGGCAAGATGGGCCCTGCCCAACATCTCACCAGAGGCTGGCGACGGACCCCAGTAAAGCCCCAAACCATACGGGGTCTTCCCGGACCCTGCTCTGGAAGGCCGGCCAAGCCCGTGTCCAGCCCACTGGCGCTGGGCTGCAGGCTGCGACCTGGGCAATGGGAGCCTCCTACCCGTCTGTTTCCTCCCCGAAGGAATTTTCGGGCCCCTCACTGAGCTCCTCCAGAAGAATTGGAGGAGGGGGCCTGGGGCCAAGGATGTATGGGTGGCTGGCCAGCCCCAAGCAGCTGGCTGTGCCCAAGGCCCAGGACGGGACGCACTGCCATTGGCAGGCACTGCTGGCAGGAGTGTTGGGGGGACAGAGGTGGCCATGCCGGGGTCTCTTGCATCTTCTGCCCAGGCCATGGGACCTCGGGTACTCCCAGAAATCACCGGCTGGAGGCCCAGCCAGGTGGGGTTAGAAGCAGCCCCCCGCCCTGGGCACCAGGAGTCCTGCACGCCTGCCCCGACGGAGAGTTAGGCCCCAAGCTGCTCTGTTTAGGGCCAGGTCAGCGAGGGCGACCCCACTGAGGGGCTGCCGTGAAGGGGACAGCACCTTTCACACGTGCTTGTGTCGGTGGGGAGTCCTCAGCGCCACACATTTGGAACCTGCCTCCCAGCCCAAGGGACAGCTGACACTGGGTCGCTGTCCCCGCCCCCGGGACAGGGTTTGCCCAAAGCCACATCACATTCAAGCAGAGCAAACCTGAGACTGCCTTTGTCTAGCCTGGCGCTGCCAACGCTGCCAACCCTTGCTGGTGGGCACAGCCCTGGGCACAGGAGGGCGGGCTCCCACGTGTCACCTGGGGAAGGAGCCCCTGGGGCGGAGAGCTGCCTGGGGACCTGGGCTGGGCTGGGGTCTAGAGGAGCAAGCAGTTGGTAAGGATCAAGGAGGACAGTGTTAGTGTGAGGGGTCCCACCCAGCCCTGAGGGTCTGCCCACACCCCCTCCCCTACATAGTGGGCACGGCCCCCAGGGACCCCCTACCCAGCTCTGCGGGTCTGGCGGACAGACGGGGCTCCCCAGAAGTCAGGCAGGGGAGAGTTCCTGGGAATTCACTGAACAGCAGTTGTCCCGAGGGCAGGACTGGGCCATGGGAGCGGGTGACCCCTTGGATAGTCGCCTGCCCTGGGCTCGAATTCCCGGTTTACTCCTCCTGTCCCGCGTGTTACCGCCCTCGGCCTCCCCCTCCGGAGGAAGCCTGCCCTCAGCATAGGGACCTGCAGCTGCCTCCCCAGGCTGGTTGGCCCGGAGGCCACCCCCTGCCTCATTCGCCTCCTGCCTCATTCGTGGGGAGCGGGGAGGCAGCTCTGGTCAGGCTGGGTTTTCTCCGGACGCGACTCAGCTGAGGGCGGCTGAGGGCGCTGGGTCAGGCGCTGCGTGCAGACGCCGGGCCGCGAGCCGCCCACCCGTGCTCTGGAGCAGGATCCTGGCTGGGTTCACCGAGCAGCAGCCCGGCCAGGAGAGGCCAGTGGAGTCTGACCCGGTGGGGGTGGGGCAGGGGGCCCCTGCGGGGCACAGGGAGGCCGGGGAGCTGGGGGGTCCTGCCAGCTGGGCTGACCTCCGGCAGGAAGCCCCCACCTGGGCTCTTTTCCCCTCTCCCCTTTGGGATTAGGTGGGGCGGTCTGCGGTCCGTGCAAAACGGATTTTTCTACCATGTGGATCAAATGGAGTCCCGGAAGGCCCTCCGGTCCCCAGAGTAGCAGACAGACCTGTCCCCAGTCCCCAGAGTAGCAGACAGACCTGTCCCCGGTGACCCAGGGCCATGCCCATGGGGGCTCAAGGCCCCTCCTGCCCCGTCCCCTGTCACCCTCACAGCAACCTGGCATCTTGGTCATTTTCTGCTGAGAAAACTGAGGCTTAAAGAGCCAGGCTGACCAACCTGGGGGACCCTGAGGCCAGAAACGATGCTCAATCCCAGCAGCTGCAGCCCAGCGGCCAGTGGCCAGGTGGCTCATGGCTCAGTACCTCTCACAAGGACAGACCCCAAGGGTGGAGGGGGTGGGGCAGGACGGAAGTTGCTTTCAGAGGCTCCAGCAGGCCTGGGGATGCTGCCCTGGGGCCCTGGCAGCTCCACGCCTTTCAGGACCCTGACTTCTTACTGCGCTCTTGGGCATGACATGAAGTGTGGGCAGAGCTCTGCCCTCCACAGTCCCTGGGGGAGCCTGACCCCCAGCTGCAATCCCCTCCCAGATGGAGCCCAGGGTGGGCTGGGATCTACCCAGTCCTCTGTGCCCCTGTTTGAAACTTATGTGGAAATGTAGACCATCAGCTGCCCCGTGTGGGCCCACCAGTGCCCCAGGGGAGGGAGTGGAGCTTCACAGCCAGACAGGAGCCTGCGCTCCCCGGCGCTGGCCGCTCTCCCTGCCCTGACCCTGTCTCCTTTCTGTGGAGGAATCCACTGGACCATCTGGGTTCCAGCCCTGAGGCTGGAAACCTCAGGGACCCCTGTGTCTCCAGCCCTGGCTGGTTCTGAGGCTCCTCCAGCAACCCCCCACCCCCCCGCCTTCTCAGCGCCACTTCTTTTAGTAACACTCCCCTGGCCCAGGAAACAGAAAGAGTCCAGGCAGCTGCTCCAGGGCCCTGGTGGGAAGGCAACTGGCTTCGATGCCCACCTTTCTGTCTTGTCTGAATACAGCAAGCGCCCTGCCGTGCTCAGACATGGTTCTTCCTATAGAGCTTGCATGCTGGGGCCCACTTTACCTTCAGACCCAGGAGGGAGAGGGGATGCAAGTGAGCTGGTCCCACCTATGCGCCAGAGAAACCAGCCGGTCAGGCTGGGCACTGCCCCCTGCTGGAGCTCTGCCCTAATTACAGGCCAAGGAACAGGAAGCGAGAAGCCTGGCCTCTCCTGGGTCCTCCAGGCTGCTGGACGCGAACTGCCCGAGGTGGCAGTCGGTGACACAGTCCTCGGTGGATTGTGGAGGCCAACACCAGCCCCAAGGGGCTCGATCCCTCCACCTCCCCCACTAAGCAGGACCCCGTGGGTCAGAAGATGCGGGTGCCTCTGAGACTTTATTCGGATCTGTGAACGAAGCCTGTCCATCCCCTCTTCCCACGGAGGCGGGTGGGCCTGGCTCCGTCTGGCTGTCCCGAGTCCAGGGCAGGGCCTTGCTGCTTGGCTGCCTCACCTCAGTCATCGCTGAACAAATGACGGAGTGAATAAAGGAGGTGCCTGCCACTCACCTCGCCACGGCCGGCCCCTCCAGCCTGCCTGAGTCACTGCTGTCCAGCTCAGGTGCCACCCTCTTAGGGGCGGAGGGCAGGCCACCTCCTGGAGACAGGCCCGTCGAACAAGCACTTGAGGACACGAAGAAGAGGCATCTTGAAGCGTCTGTCTAATTCTGCCTTGTGGTTCACCCCAAACCACACCAGTCTTTATTCATTTATTTAGAGAGAGGGGAAGGCAGGGAGAAAGAGAGGGAGAGAAACATCCATGTGTGGTTGCCTCTCCCACGCCCCCAACTGGGGACCAGGCCCATGACCCAGGCATGTGCCCTGACTAGGAATCGAACCGGCGACCCTATAGTTAGCAGGTTGGCGCTCAGTCCACTGAGCCACACCAGCCAGGGCTCACTGCAGTCTTTACGTGAAAGGGCCATGGTGGTCAAGAAATGGTGTGAGGTGTGGGCACACAGGATTAAAACGCCTATTTTCCAGTCTCCGCCCCTGAAAGTGTATTGCTACTTCCAGTCAGTTCCAGCAGTGTCCCCGCGGTGGCGCTGGTGGGACGGGCCTGGCTGCTTGGTTCTGTGCAACCTGCAGAGCTAGTGAGCCTTGGAAAGCAGCGGCCAGGGGCCAGGACGCTCCCCTAACAGCGAGTAGGGAAAGCGGGGGAACCTGGCTTATCTGCTGACACAGGCCCAAGAGGCTGCTGTTCTAGAATGTTTCCTGGTCCCAGGAACGTGCTGCCAGGTAATGGGGACACCACAGGTCTTTGGACAAATGTCCTTGAGTTATTTCCAAGCTGTTGTCTGTGACCCTTTCCCCACGGTGCTGTGTGAATCTGCTGGGGACACGGGACCAGGGACCGAGGACCAGGCCCTGCACAGGTGGCTATGGGTCTCATCCCGGGACCCCTGCCAAAGTGTTCATTTTGGGGTGCTCAGCACAGGCACCCCAAGTGAAAAGGAAAGGTCAGTAGTCGCCGAGGGGATGAATGGAGCTGGAGACCCGGGCACCAGGCAGGACCCGCTGTCCTCCGGAGCGGCCCCCTCCGCATGGGGCACGAGGTTCTGGGCTTTATGTCCGTATAAAGGAGGTGGACAAATGAAGGCAGAGGCCTCTCATTGGTGCTAGTTCCAGGCAGGACTGGAACCAGGCAGTGGGACCCCCACGCCACACTCCCCCCCTTCTCAGGCAGGGAGCCGTCAGAAAAGCTGCTGCCGCCTGACCCACTTCGACGGCACAGGTTTGGGGCACAGTACAGAGTCAGGTGATGTGCCTGTCACCTTTGACGGGCCAGGGAGTTGTGGGTGCCGGCTTCCTGCCACACAGACCCCTCCCCCTGCCCTTCCCTAGCCAGTGCTCGCATCTGTCCCCAAGGAGGCTCCGGCCAGCCCCAGGTGCACCCACTCCAAGGAGGGTGCAAGGAGGGCCATGGGCAGAGGCAGCCAAGACGTGGGGGATGTGACTGTCCCTGAGCCCAGATACCTTCCCAGGACTCAGACCAGGCCCCGGGCTGCAGGGAGACTGGCACTTGCGCGAGAGATGAGAGATCCACCCACCCTGGGTGCAAGGATGCAAGGTGGAGCATCCTTGTATGATAGTGAGTTCCCCGTTGGGGGTGGTATGCAAGCCGCACCCAGATGACCCGTGTTCAGAGGCTTCCACACTGAGTCATTGTTGGGACCCTGCCTTTGAACAACCTCCCCAGGTTGATTCCAAGTGAGTTGACATCGTGGCTGTGGCCCCAAACTCCACGTTCTGTAGTGGGGTGCAGAGCAAATGGCTGACACACCCAACAACCCTGGGCCCAAGCAGCTGCCCTGCAGGCTGATGAGGACATCAACGGTGTTGTGGGCTGAATGACGCCCCCAAAGACACCAGGTCACAGGGCTTGGTCATGGATTATCCAAGGGGCCCTCGGTGCCATCACATGTTCACTTGTAAATGGGGGGCAGAGGGAGACGGGACACAGGCACACAAGGAGAGGTCATGTGACAAGGCAGACGGGAGCAACGTGGCCTGGCCACAGCCCGGCAACACCTGAGCTGCAGGAGCTGAAAGAGGCAGGAAGGACCCCCCCCCCCCAGAACTAGCCACACTTGCCCTGCGAGAGAGAAGTATGTGGCCCCAAACCCCCGGTGGGGGTGGTGCACAGCCCTGGTGGGCTCGGGCTGGATTCTGTGCAGAGGGACCCGCCGAGGGGCGGGGGCTGCGTGCTCCTGGGTCCCTGCCTGGGGTCTGGGCCCCCAGGAGTGCTGGCAGGAGGGTCTTCCTCCCGTCTGCCTGTGCGCACACATCCGCAGAGGCGATTGGGTGGGGAGGGCAGAAAGCCAGTGTGGGTGTTGCCTCTGCGCCTCCAGAATCTTCCTCACACTCCAGCCGTCCAGGGCAGACGGTCTTCCCCAGCCAAGCCCGCCGGCCGGGGCTCTGCTGAAGCCTGGGCTTCTGTGTCAAGGATGAGAGAGGGGGTGGCCGATGGCGCTGCTTCACACCCTCCACCCCTGGGCGAATAGTTCACCCCGCCAGGGCCTGCTGAAAGCTCTGCCACCTTGGGGCGCTGCTCTGAGGGCGCGGAGGAGCCCGGGGGAGGGGTGCTGGGTGGGTGGGGGTACAGATGCCTTCCTGGTCCCTGAGCCGATGGCAGTCTCACTGATCTGAACGGGGGTCTGGGGAGCTGGAGGAGGAGGACAAGGCTGGAGCAGGGGCGGATGTCATCAGCAGCACACGCCCCTCGGGACTCCAACTGCCGTGCTCCCTGCCACCGACCTGACCCGCAGCGGGGCAAGGCCCGGCGATGGAGGGCCAGGAGCCAAGGGGACAGTCGCTGCGACCTCACCAGCAGCCCTCGATGGAAAGGCCGCCTGCCACCCATCAGTCTGGGAACACATCACAAAAGCACAGGAACCATGCTACCCACATGTGTGGAGGGCACCACCCCACACGGCGCTGGGAAGCAACGCGTGTCAACAGCGCAGCCTTCACACGCACGAGCACGCTCGCTCTTGGGCCCACCGGTCAGAAACACAAGAGCTGGCTCCCCCAGGACAGTCGCACGTGTCCTGCTACTGACGCGGACGCAGGGCGCTGTGCAGTGAACCAGAGGGAGGGGTGCGTCCACAGCAGGAAGGTCAGAAGGGCCTTGCTGGAGAGGGAGGCAGGAGAGCGACCAGGGTGACAGAACCGCGGAGTGGTGGCCTCCGCCGTCCTGCCCGCCCGCGGCTGCAGCTGTGAGCACCTGTGTTTACGTGGGTCCTGGTGAGATGGCGCGGGGACCGAGGTCACAGGTGGAGGGGTGTGCAAGTGGGTGCATGCAGGAGTGGGGTGGGTGTGTGCATACGTGTGCACGAGTGAGTGTATAGAAACGACCACGAGGGTGTGGGAGTGGGAGTGAGTGTGGCTGCAGGGGACCCTGGCCTCAACCTGCGTCGGCCCTGCACACTGTGGGGAGGGGGTGGTCCCTGGCACCCCCTGGGGAGGGCTCAGGTGGCAGGTTTCCAGGCGGCCTACGTGGTCCCCTCTACATCACGCTGCCCACGTCCTTGGGGTAGAGCTCACGTTGCTCACACACCGCAGAGAGCTGGTTCCCTGAGGCGTAAGAGGCCGGTAGAGCAGGGCTGGCCTGGGCCGGGTGACCTCTGTGACTCGGGCCTGACCCCGTGGCCCAGCCCTCCCCGCCACTTCCCATAAGCAGGGCAGCCACCGCAGGTCCTCAAGCTGGCCTTGGGGGACAGCCAACTCAGATTCCCCATCAGTCCCCACTTCGGTCTGATCGGGTCAACGGGAGCTCTCCCTCTTAGAGGCCTCCTGACGCCTCCCACCCCCGCACGCCTGGGCCCCTCACTGACCTGTGCGTCCGGGCTGGTCCCTCTGGGCTGCCTACATCCCCCACGCTCAGCCCAGCGGGATCGGGTCCTCCAGCCCCGCCCCTTCTCTGCGAAGGGTGTTCCTCACCCAGGGTATCACTTCAGGGACTTCTCACCTTTTCCCTGTAATTTTAAACACTCAATGATGCTTGCACCTGGTACGAAACTCAGCGCAGGGGTATGAACCGCGGGGCCCCCATCTCCTCACCCAGCACAGCGGTGGGGGGCCTCCCTGCCCGCTGCGGTCCTGCCCTTCCCCAGACCAGGGGGCTGTGCTGGGGGCTGCTGCGTCCAGGGGCTACTGCTGGGACAGAGAACCACAGGATGGGAGCCTGGAACAGTGAAAGGGGCGGCTCCCCGTCTGGAGGCCAGACGGAGGCCAGACGGAGGCCAGACGTCCATCCAAGATCAAGGTGTTGGTGAAAGTGCTGGGGGAGGGTGTGTTCCAGGAGTCTGAGAGGGGCTACGGCCCTGCCCCCCAAGTAGGGAGGACACACACCAGCCCTCCCCAGGCAGCCGGCAGTCTCTGTAGGATCTTCCTCTTTTTTTAGAAAAAAATTATTTATTTATTTTTAAAGAGAGGGGAAGAGTGGACGGAAAGAGGAAGAGAAACGTCAATGAGGTTGCCAATTGGGGACCTGGCCCGCAACCCAGGCCTGTGCCCTGACTGGGAATCAAACCAGCGACCCTTTGGTGTCCAGGCCGGTGCTCAGTCCACTGAGCCACGCCATCCAAGGCCTTCTTTTCACAAGCACCGGAGTCCTGTTGGATTGAGGCCACCTCACTCTAGTGTGACCTCATCTTACCTCGCTACCTGTGCAAAACCCCCCTTTCCGAAGCAGGTCGCATTTGGAGGGACCGGAGGTCAGGGCTTCAGCATCTAAATTTTGGGGGCCACTCAGCCCCTCACTGATGTGCACACAAGAAGCTCTACATGAGTGTGTCCCTGCAGCGTGGTGCACGCCTCCTTGTACCCCCGATATTCCCCGTGTCCACGCCCAGAGCCTTGTCCAAGCCTCATAGGTGGCAGTGTGAACACGCCACTCTCCGCCCGTTCGCAGGTGGGGGCTGTTTTTTGCCGTCACAAGCCCTATTGAATGACCCCTGGCGTCACAATTCCACCAAGTCCTCGCAGGGTTGAGGGGCACCCATGAGGTGGGGCCTGCAGCCCTGGGCTGGGGGGCGACTTACGGAACCTGCCGGACCCAGACCCAGCTACTTCTGATGGGGGGCAGGGGGAGGCGGGGCTGTGGGGAGGCGGGAGGGGCCGCCTTCTCCAGCGGTAACCACATTCCTGCGCGCACGGGATGCCCCGCTAGGCCACAGGCGTCTGCGCCGGGGCCTGGAGGGCTGAGCCCGGACAGACTGGCGGGGTTCCCGCCGGCTCCTGGGAAGAGGTTCCCTGCACTTTGGCCGCCCAGCCCTTTGTTCCAGCCTCCTTTCTCCAACCCCAGTCGCTTCCAATCAAGGTCTGGGGCAGCCGGAGCCGTCCAAAGGTCCCCCAGGGGCTGGAGAATGCGAGGGCAAATCTGTGCTGCATCGTGGAAACCCGAGCTCACCCCACCACCAGGTGCTCTTCTATTCGGACCAGATGTCCCGGCACCCTGAGCCCGTGCCACAGCCTCCATCCTTCACGGTGTGGCTGTGAACGCAGAGGCAGCGCGCCGCACAGAAAGCCGTGTGAGAGACTTTGTCCCCTCCACAGCGTCCTCTGCAGAGCAGTGTCTGGGGACAAAAGTCTCCAGACCTGCATCACCTGCTGTCACAGCTCAAGGGGCCTGTGACCAGAGGAGGGGAGGTTCGGGGTCTCCCTGCTGGTCAGTGGCAGAGCGGGGTCAGAAATTCACAAATTACCGTGAACTGCACTGGGTGGGCAGGGGGACCCCAGATGGCCAGACAGACGGACAGCCAGGGCTGATGGAGGCATCTGGTGCTTCTTTAGCTCAGTCTTACAGGGTTGTGTACACTTGAAAGTTTCCCCCCAAAACTCCACAAAATGTTGAGGGAAATATCCACCTACAGAGAAGGGAGAGCCCCTAGCAAAGTCCTTGTTTTGCTGAATGACTGCAGGGGGTGGGGGTCTTGTCTTGCCGCCCAGGGACAAGACACACAGCCACCAAGCCTGGGTGGGGGTGAGCGCGGGGCCTGAGACCAGCTCTGGCCCAGCCCAGGCCGTTGATCCTTCAGAGACCCGAGGGGTGGGGCGGCCAGGTTGTCTCAGTGTCCTGCGGGTGGGTGGCGGGCAGGGGGGGGCTCCATGCGTAGGTTTTCCTGGCACCCCCACATTTTCCTTCCCAGCTGTGGTCATAAGGGGTCCCCTGGTCCCTTCCATCCCCCGACACCTTGGTCCCGAGGCTCCTAGCACGACCAGCCACCAACAGGAGAGCGTGACCTCCAACAGCCTGACTCCCCTCACACGGCTGCCACCGTGAGGACAGGAGGGTAAGACCAAGTGCTGGTGGTGACAGGAGGGGATGGAGATGGTCCTCCCTCTGGGGTGCTCAGTGGCTTTTGATCTCAGTTCCAACCCTTCACCCAGGGGTTCCCTTCCAGGAGGGGGAGGGGGCACATACCCACGCAGCTCTCAGGCCCCCAAAGAAAGACAGCGGGTCTGCTCATCATTATTTGCAAAAGAGGCGAGACAGCGGCCTAAAGTCCTCCCCAACTTGAGCACAGGATTTCTCATCTGCCAGCCCCACGGTCCTCCCGCCGAGAGGGGTCCCAGTCGGCCCCGCCCTGAGCCCCACGGCCACTGTGGCTGCTCCAGCCCGGAGGAGAGACCAGGGCGATGCTCAAGGTTCCCAGGCAGGCTCCCCTCCCCCTCCACGCTTACTCGGGGAGCCCACATTGTGCCACACAGAGAGGCCCCATCTAGGGGTCCCTCGGCTGCCCTACATTCTGCCATCCTGCCCTGGAGCCAAACTGCCTCAAGCCGCAGACCCCCTGGGCATCCTGACGAGTAGTCACAGAGCACAAAGTCTTGGGGGAAAGTGAAATGCGGCCGTAGGAACTGGGACAGCGGTGTGACTGTGGGTTTAACACGCTGGTTGAAGAAACCCTTGCTCTGTGTAACGGCACGGATGCATCTCGCATGTGTACTTTCAGGTGGAACGTGAGGGGCAGAGCAGGCTTCTGTACAGTGCCAGACAAGAGCAGGTCCCTGGCGGGCAAAGAGGGGACAAGTGAAATTGGGATGAGAGATGATGGAAGCAAAACTCGGATAAAAATGGAAATTTAAAAGTGGATGTTCTTTGAAATTATTTCCAAAGAAAAGGTTTATTCAAATGAAACAAAACAGATGGTGGCCCGGCCCGTCAGGTGTGCAGAGCATCTGTGGCTACCAGCCCTGAACCAGGCCATAGGGACACAGGTGACCAGGTGCAGTCCCTGTTCACTGTCCAGGTGAGGAGGCCGCTGGGCGTTTTCCTGAACCCTTTGCTGGGTCTCCATGGTGGCCACTGCCGGGAGGGGTGGGGTCTGGGGGGGGGGCAAGAAAGGTGAAGAGTAGATGGGGAAGGAAGGAGGGAAGGAAGGAAAAAAAGGAAGGGAGGGAGGGAGGGAAGACAAGGACAGCAGTGGCTTCGGAGTGTGGGGTGCCTTCCCCAACAGGGAGACACAGACAGTGACAGCATGTTGGCTCTGAGGCTCCACGCTTCTGCTCAGCGAGCCCCGCAGCCTCAGAATTCAGCCCAGCCTCAGAGGTGACCAGCAGCTTGGGCTCTGGGGGTGGGAACACCAGAAATCCTGCTCAAGGTTGCGGGGTCAATGCGGAAAGTGTCCCCAACGGCGAGACTGTCCTGTGTTGAGAACAGCCGCAGCTCTGAGCTGTGCACCCTCTCCCCGCCTCACCTGGACCGGCCGCATTCGGACCAGCGCGGAGCAGAGGCAAGGCCTGGGCCAGCACCGTGAGGTGACCTCCCGCCTCCCCGCCTGGCCAGGGTTGCAGGGGCAACCGTCCCCTGGTGGCCCACAGCTGGGGCTCCGCCCCCACGCGGTCGGTGGTCAGAGGGGCTCTGCAGGACCCGGCGCAGAGACCCAACATGGGGCCCACCAGCCGGTCGCCTGGTGCCCTGCAGTTAGGTGTGGCCCCCCTGCAGCCCCCAGATGGCCAGTGCTGGTGGAGGAAGCCCCCCACCCAGTAGGGTCACCTTGACCCCTGGCCTCCCATCCCCCGCAGCCCGTAGAGGGAGCGCAAGGGGAGACTCCGTGAACCTGGCTGCTTCCAGCCTCCACTCCCAACAGCCCCCCGACACAGGGTGCTTACTAGCCGGGTTTACAGGAGAGGTGAGCCCCCTCCTGTGACCCATAGCCAGCAGCCGGTCAGTGAAAGAATTAGCACCCGCTTGGAGGAAACCCCACCTTGGAGGTGCTCAGGCAAGTGGGGGTAGTAGCCACAAACCTCTCAGGCTGGTGGCAGCCTCCAGGGCAGTGAAGATGTTGAGGGGCAGTTATTTGGAAGGCCGCCTCCCCACAACCCGGCTGTTAGGCAGCCTCTCTTTGGCCTCAGTTTCCCCATCTATCAGAGGCCCTCAGACCAGACGGTGATGGGTCAGGAACGAGTCATTCTCTTTCTGATCACGGATCTCATTCCTTCCCCCTTCGTCTGGCCCCTCTGGCTGGGGTGCCCTAGAAAGAATTACTGGGGGGCCAAGGTCTTCCCAAGACCCCAGCAGGCGCGCCGGTGTGAAGAGCGCAGGCAGAAGTGGGGCATCTCTGTGTCTGCCCCAGGCCCAGGCCCAGGCCCAGTTAGCCCGCTGCCTGCATCACCTGGTCTGCGCCCTCGGGCGGCAGGATGTGAGCCACAGGGGAGTGGGCTCCAGCGGCTGGTCCTGGGTCCGCAGAAACGCCCCTCTCAGCGGAGGCCCCGGTCCTGGGCACCGCGGGTCCTTCCCGGCGGGAAGGGCGGATCACGCAGGCGGGTGAGGGCGGCGGGCGTGGCAGCGCCCGGCACCGCGACAGACGCTCCAGGGCTCGCGCTGTTTCGTCTCCGCGGCAGCAGGCCGGCAGGGTCCCCGGCTCAGCCTCGGACGCGTGGCCTCGCCGCGCTCTGCAGCGGGTCATGGACGTCGGCGCGGAGCGGGCCCCAGACCAGCCTGCGCCACTTACCACTTGGGGCCTGTCCTCCCCTCCGGAAAGTGACGCTGCTCCCTTCGCGGTTGGTTCGGGAAAGGAAAGCGCACGTGGAAGCCGCCGCGTGACGTCGCCCTCGGGGAAACGGGCCGCGCTCCGTCGGCCAGGGGCCCCAGACCGCTGGATAGCGCTCTCCCCGCGAACCCGCGTCGGATGAAGCCGGCTCGGCCCGCGCCCGGGCCCCGGCTGCGCGCTGTCGTCCGATCCCGTTCCAAAGGTCACTCCCGATTAGCCACAGCTCCGAGCTGGCAACGGCTGCATATTTGTCCTGCGCTCCCTGCTGCAAAAATGGGAGGTAGCTCCCCACGGTTTTACAGTCACAAAAGCGGAGGCTCAAAGAGGGACGGGCCTGCCCCTAAGACCCCCGCGGCGGGGCTGCGGCTGGGCCGGAAGCTCCCGCCCCCCTTCCAAGGCCAGGGCCTCCAGGGGAGCGGGGCGGGGAGGGGGGGCCGGTCCTCACTCCTCGTGACTTCAGGCGGGACCACGGCGGGGGGCAGCATTTTTATACTCCGAGACTGAGCCTGGGAATTAGAAAGTTCAGTTCAATGGCATTAACATGTTCCATTAAGTGTGAATATGGAAATATGCCACAATTTTGCATAACACTCGTGGTCTCTGGGAAAAAATTGACTGTGGTCCAGCCTCTTGCGGTTTCTTGGAAGCCCCGGGATCTTCACGCCCCCCTATACACACGCACATACATACATACATACATGCATGCACACGCGCACACACCACTCGCGCGCGCGCAGTTGTTACTCACGCTCCATACAACATTCTCCCCAAAGCGAGGTAATTACCGCCCTGGCCCGGCGGTGATTGGTCAGCCTGCTTTCCTTCGGCCTCCGCAGCCAATGGGTGGTCGTCGGCTGAGGTCCCACCTCCCCCACCCTCCATGCGGGTGGCGCGGACCCAGGGAATGGACCGCGCGAGGCCGGCCCGCCGGGACCCCCAGTCTGGGTCCAGGGCCGCGCCACCGCCAGCGCGCCGGGATCCGGCCGCGTCTCTGGGTAGTGGCGGCTCTCGGGTCCGCCCTGACGTCCGGCGGCTGAGCTGGGGGCTCGCCTGACCGCGCTGCCCCGCCCCCGCTGGCTCCTCCTCCTTCCCTCCCCGCCCCCAGCGGGGCCGGCCCGAGCGGCGACCAGAGGGGCGACGTGAAAGGCGAGCTAGGCGGCTGCCTGGCTAGTTGTCGGCGCGCACTGCTCCCCGCCCGGCCCAGCGCGGGGCCCGACGCCAGTGCTCCGACCAGCGGCCGCAGGGTCGATCGGCACGTGCACCCGGGAGCCGCGCGCCACTGCTCCCAGTGGGGAAAGGGACCCACGCGCCCGGGGTGCCCGGGACCCCCGAGGAGCCCACAGAGCCCAGCGGGCCCTCAGCCGCGATGCCGGACGAGCTGACGGAGCCCGGGCGCGCCACGCCGGCCCGAGCCTCCTCTTTCCTCATCGAGAACCTGCTGGCGGCCGAGGCCAAGGGCGCAGGGCGCTCGGCCCAGGGCGGCGGCGGCCGTGAGGACGAGGAGGAGGACGACGACGACCCCGAGGACGAAGACGCGGAGCAGGCGCGGCGGCGGCGGCACCAGCGGCCGACACAGCTGCGCGCGGGCTCGGGGCCCGGCGGCGAGGCGCGGGCGCGGGCTCTGCTCGGGCCTGGTTCGTTGGGCCTCGGTCCCCGGCCGCCCCCGGGTCCCGGGCCTCCCTACGCTCTGGGCTGCGGCCGCGCAACGCGCTGGTACCCGCGGGCGCACGGCGGCTACGGAGGCGGCCTCAGTCCCGACAGTGAGTGAGGGCGCGTGGGGAGGCGGGCGGGTCCGACCGTGGGGTTCGGTACCTTCCCAAACATCTGCTCGCTCCAGGGACTTCGTTTTCGTCCGCGCTCTTTTGGGGTCACCTTTCTCTTGTGCGCGGCTGGATGCGGGTCGCGTCGGGCCCCAGCAGAGACCCTGATGGGCGGGTTGGGAGGTCCACTCTCCCGTACGGGGTCAGGCTGCCTCGCCAGGAGGTTTCAGAGTCTGGGTTTCGCCCATTGCCAGGCCCGCCCGGTATTAGGGAGGCGGGAGAGCCGCAGAGAGAGACCGGGGGACAGAGGGCGGCGGACAGCTGAAACCTGACGAGGAAAGAGGAGAGAGGGGAAGACAGGAAACAGAGAGGGTGGCAGAAACGACGAGGGAGGGACAGAGGAAGAAGGAGAGGGATGCTGGGAGAGGAAGGCCAAGAACAAGAACGGGGAAAGAGACCCGTGAGGGAAGAAGGGAAGAGAGAAAGGATACCTCCAGGGAGGGGAAGAGGAAGGACAAAGTGACAGATACAGAAAAATACAGGCATGGAGCGGAGGGCGCCACCGGTCTGGGGGACTAGATGGCGGGAGAGCCTCCTCGGCTGTGTGGGTGCCCCGGAGTCCCAGCCCCTTCTAGGTGGCCCAGACTTGCCAGGCCGGTGGGGAGCCAGTTCTGCAACCCCTATCCCACCCCTCCCTTTCTTTTTTGCTCCTCCCCTTCTCCTGCCTTTGTTCCCGGCTGAAGGCTGGGGGCTGGGAGTGGGGGTTCTCAACCTCAGATGCCCCCTCATTCCCCCTGGAGGTCTGCTCCCCTTTCCCAGCTGCTGCCCTCATTGGGGTCCTGCCACTTGCAGGGAGACACCTGGGAGGGAGACTGGGAAGCCCTTCCAGCCCTGCCCCCAGGCCTTGCTAGCTGCCCCCCAACACAGCGCACCAGCGCCGGAGCCTGTGCCGCCCTGTGTCGTGTTGGTGTGCATCGTGGTAGGTGGGCAGAGACCTCTCCCCACTTGGCTAATCCCCCCTGGTGTGTTGCGAGGACCCAGTCTTAGAGAGTACACTCCGAAGCTTTGCACCCCTTCTGTAAATGTGAGCAGGTCTTCGTGGGCTCCCTGAAACCAAGTGATCAAATTTAGAGCCATCCTGGGCAGGGGGCTTTCTGAAGTGAAACTCCCCCCCCATGCAGCTCCCCAGTCAGCTCCCAAGAGGTGCCAGGCACCTTATTTCGTGCAATGCGGGTCAGGTTTCCTGCTGCAACAGAGCTGATGAGCCGGCTTGGCACCTTATGGTGATTCTTGAGCCTCTGTGAGACTGGAATGGAGGGTGCTGTGGGGCGGCAAAGGCTCCCCTTATATGGTGGCAGGCATGCCAGTCTGGGACCTGACCCCTCTGCTGGCGCCATGAGGGCTTGGCCCCCAGGGTTAGGGAGGGGCACATGTAAGACGGGTCTCCTCCGTAGGGCGTATCTGTGTATCTCCCTGGGACACCAGGTGACAGAGCCCAAGCCACCACACAAGCCCATCAGTGCACGGGGGACACCCCATTGCCCAAGCCCACGACCTTCTGAGAGCTGCCCGGCCAAACTCCAGCCGACCCGTCAGCCTGGGGGCTCAGGCCAGGCAAGGGCACACTGGCCCAGGGTGGCCCTGCGCTCAGGCCCCAGCCTCTCGGAGCCAGGCCTGGAATCAGGGTCCTGCACGGCCTTCAGGCTGGTGGCACCCTCCCGGCCCGCCTGGGGCATCTCCTCACCTTGGGATGTCCGGTGGAGCTCGGTATGTGGAGCACCGGGTCCGGGGTCCCCTGCAGAGTTCTGTTCCCTGGAACCTGCCAGCTGCATGGCCTCGTGGGTTTCCGTGGGGTGTGTAGCTGCCTGTATCCGCTGAGCCCCGTGTGTGCGGTCCCTTCTAGCAGGAAGGCTTGTTGCTGGGCACATTTTGGGACATCTGAGTTCAGGGTCAGGAAACGGGGGTGACTGGGCACCCCATGTCACCTGGGCACTGGAGTGTCCTTTGGGGCGTGTTTGCATCTGTTTGTCTTCTTTCCACAGGGAAGTTTCTGTGCAGGCGGGAACCTCGCAGCTGCCGGGAAGTGGGGGCCAGCGGGTCCAGGCAGCTCCTTATTTCTGTGTTTGGGGGGCTAGAGCCAGGGCCAGGGCCTGGGGTGTCTCTGCTGTTTCCAGCACACAGAACATTTCTCTGAAGGACATCTGTCCTGAGCTGGCCTGCCCACCTTTGGGTGCTTTCATGGGTTTTAATGGTCACAGGGAGACAGTCTCTGTTCGTTTCTGTTTGTTTCCCTCGTCTTCTCTCCGCCTTGGGCGCGGACGTTCGGCCAAAGGTGTGGCGGTCCCGGTGTTCAGACCACCTCCTGCTGCTCTGCCTCGCTCCCTCCCCGTGAGGTGTGCCTGCTGCGGGGGTCCGCTTGCCCGCGGGGCAACGGGCGGCTGGGCCAGGAATATTTCCCAGCCGGCGGCAGTGTGTGACGCGTGGCGCGCTGGGCGCAGATGGCCTCAGTGACTGGGTCTGGGGAACAGCCCCCCAACCAACCCTGTGCCCCTCTCTCCCCTGCAGCCAGCGACCGGGACTCACCGGAGACCGGCGAGGAAATGGGCCGCGCCGAGGGCGCCTGGCAGCGGGGCGCCGGGCCGGGAGCGGTGCTGCGGCGGGAAGCAGAGCTGGCGGCGCGGGGCCCGGCGGCCGGCGCGGAGGAGGCCGCCGAGCTGTCCGAGGCTCCCGCGGCCGGGGAGGCGCGCGGCGGCGTGGCCGTCGGCGGCGGGCGGAAGAAGAAGACGCGCACGGTCTTCTCGCGCAGCCAGGTCTTCCAGCTCGAGTCCACCTTCGACCTGAAACGCTACCTGAGCAGCGCCGAGCGCGCGGGCCTGGCGGCCTCGCTGCAGCTCACGGAGACGCAGGTCAAGATCTGGTTCCAGAACCGCCGCAACAAGTGGAAGCGGCAGCTGGCGGCCGAGCTGGAGGCGGCCAGCTTGTCGCCGCCGGGCGCACAGCGCCTCGTGCGCGTGCCGGTGCTCTACCACGACAGCCCCGCGGCCACGGCCGCCGGGCCCCCCGCCGCGCTGCCCTTCCCGCTGGCGCCGCCCGCGCCCGCGCCGCCCCCACCGCTGCTCGGCTTCTCCGGGGCCCTGGCCTACCCGCTGGCCGCCTTCCCGGCCGCCGCCTCCGTGCCCTTTCTGCGGGCGCAGATGCCCGGCCTGGTGTGAGCCCCACCCGCGCGGCCGTCTCCCCGCGACCGCTGGGGAGCGGGCTCTGCGGACGGACGCGCAGTGGGCGGCGCCAGGGCGCAGGGAGTGAGGGGCCGTCCAGGAGCGCTGGTGACTCTCGCAGCCCCTCTGGGCCTTGGGAGTGCGAGCTTCGGCCCTGGCGGGGGAAAGCTTTGTCCCAAGCTCCCCCAGAATGGAACAGGGACGCTACCGACGGTGGCTCCCCAAACATTGCAAGGCGGACCCCCCAGGGAAGAGCCTATCACAGAGAGACAGTGGCCATGCTGTGCAGAGCACTTGGGGACAGGCCTCAGCCTAGAAGTCAATTTAAGCACCCCCTTGGGAACACGCACCAAGCTGCCTCAGCAAAGAGCCACGCAAGGAGGCGTTGGAGGCTGTCACCCCAACACTCAGGTCCCTCCCTGGGACCACGCAGGGGCCCCCACAGCAGGCCGCCTGAGGACTGAGATCAGCCTCACAGCCTTGAGGCTGGGATGGGCCCACGGAGGGAGAACCTGGGGGACAGGGGAGACCCTGCGGAGGGGAAGGGGCGAGTGCAGAGGACGTCTTAGCTCCCAGATGGGCCGTTCTGAAGGCAGGGCCACGCTGGGGCTCGGACTCCCGGCTGCGGCCTGCAATAGCGAAGACTGTTCTGTTTTGTTTTTTTAATGACTCTACTTATTTGCGTATGGAATAAAAAGGGACATTTTCTGGAAGGTTCTGGCTGCTTTGTGGTCACTGGGGCGGGGTCCTCCTCTGGTAGCTGGGATAGGCTCCCTGTTTCTCCCTCCTGGAGTGCTCTCCAGGCACCGAAAGAGCTGGGGCCAGGGGCAGGCAGGCCAGCGGTGGAAGTCTGAGGTCTGGGGGCTGTGCTCTCCAACCTCCCCGTTCTGGGGAGGGGGGCAGGGAGGAAGCTGGGGAGGAAAAGGGGACACTCGAGTTTTCAGGTTTCCGTGGAAACCTGCAGCCACCAGGCAGGTTAGGGCAGACCCTGTCAGCCACTTCATTTGGCTCAGGGGCTGGGTGGCACCTGGCGCCCACGTCTGCTCCTGCACTGGAGTTGACAGCCGCCTCTCACCAAATAGGTTTTGTTTTCTTTCATCCAAAACAAAAACGCTGGCACCTCAGCAAGGTCAGGTGAGGAGTGTCACCCCCTGCGCCATCTGCAGTCACTGGTGAGCTGAGCTGGGGGGCTGACTGTGGGCACAGTCCCCAGGGGGGGGCTTGAGTCTGTGGGCCACCGGAAAGCTGGCCCCCGCTCTGGGTCACAGCGCCTGGCACGGGGAAGCCGACCCCTGCGCTAAGAGAGGTCCTTATATTGTGCCTGCTTCGCCAGGCTGGGGAGACAGGTCATTCGGGGTTGCAGGGGTCGCTACTGTGACAGAATCAAACCCCCAGAAAACCTTGTTGGGGCTTCAGGCTGGGAACAGAGACTCCTGGGCCAAGTTTCAAAGCACCCACCACACACACCTGTCACACCTGGAGCCTTCAGCAGGAGGTGGTGTCACAGGGGTCTCCCCGACCCCAGGCAGCTGGTCCATCTGTCTGTCCCTACTGTCCAGCTTTCTGGCCAGGAATCATCCCCTGCTTTTCCCTTGCCAGGCCCCTGAAAACTCCTGTGACGGAGGCTGTCCTAGCTCCCTGGCCCCTAAGATCCCCACCTCTGGGCTCCCTGTGCCCCATGCAAGGACAGGGGTGGGCATCTTGAGGGTCCACCCCCTCCCCAGCCTGCACCC
The DNA here is from genome assembly GCA_004026585.1 of Noctilio leporinus. NCBI lineage: Eukaryota > Metazoa > Chordata > Mammalia > Chiroptera > Noctilionidae > Noctilio > Noctilio leporinus. The sequence goes on along the minus strand of PVIW01006058.1, from coordinate 59,660 downwards.
CATGGGTGCGGTTGAACTACCAGCTCCTTGTGCGTCCTCCCCGCAGCCCTTCCAGGCTCAGGGTCCCTCTGGGGGTGGGTGGATGGTTGGGAAGATGCCCCGCATTGCTGCTTCTCTCAGCTGCTGAAACTCCTTTTGGTCCCAGCAGGGACGTAGGGTCTGCAGGCCTTAGTGCCTGCTCATTGAGTGCCCACGGGGCTCCTCCTGGCCCCTCCAAGGGCAGCGCCCACCCATGTCTCCACCTCTGCTCCCTACCAGGCCCACGCCAGGCCCCTGCACCCTTGGCTCTGGCTCTGCCTGGGACCCTTGTGCTCTGCCGCTCTGCGATGGCACGGTCAGCAAGCACTCCCCGCCAGCGCTCCCACAGGCTCAGCCCCAGTCCCGGATCTGCGGCCCCTGCAGGCGCAGGTCCTGCCTACTGCCACCCGGCCCTCCCCAGTCTCCCGCGGCCAGGAGGTGCCAGGTCCTGTGGGGGTGCCAGGTCACAGAGACTCTCAGACCGCAGAAGAGATCATTAACACCCGGCTGAAAGGAGTCACGGCCGGAATGCAGCCGCTTTATTTGACGGAGGTCCAGGTGGGGTGCAGTCCGGAGGTGGCCAGTCAGTGGCTTCAGCCTGGTGCCCGGGCCCCAGCGGGCCTCCCTCAGCCGGACGTGGGTCCACAGCAACCAGATCTCCCGGAAGGCGAAGCTTGGGGCCTGGGGAGCCAGGGTGCGCTGGGGCCAGGGGTGTGAAGGGCCGGGAGTGTGAAGGGCCTGGAGTGTGAAGGCCCAGGAGTGTGCAGGCTCCAGTCCACAGCCCCTGTGATGCGGAGAAACTGGCCGAGTCAGAGGGAGGAAGAGACTACGTGGCCTCAAATGGGGGGCGGAACAGAAGAGAAGGACTGGATCTTTCGATGGAAGCGGTGAATGTCTGGGCTGGGGCAGCCATCCAGCGCAGGCTTTGGCAGGGTGGGGGAGCCGGCCGTGGAGGAGGCCGGGCCCCGCTCGGAAGGTGGAAGGCTGGGTGCTGGTCTCCTGAGCTGGTGCCCAGGCACTGATGAATGGAAGCCTGGGCAGCCAGCTCTTCCCCATGATGACCCAGCGTCCTGGGTGCTGCCCCAGGGGCAGTGGGACCAGCGGGAAGGGGTGGTGACAGGCAGCCCAGGAGGCCCTAGAGGGCGTCAGGGACCGGGTTGGGGGCCACAGAGTCCCTGAGCCCAGGGGGATTCTGCAGATGCCCAGAGCAGGCCCACCTTGGCTCAGGCGCTGCTGTACTCCCCCAGTGATCTTGAGCGAGCGCCCCTCTCCAGGGCTTGTTTTCCCATCACAGACCGGGAACAAGGGCAGGATCGGTAAACGGTCCGCTTTCCCCCATCTGCTGGGTGGACCGGGTACGCGGGCCATAGTGACTCCCCTCCCCAGGCTAGTCTAGGGCCACCAGGCCAGTAGGCCTACAGGAGTGACCCATGCCCTCAGAGCCTCTCTGTCCCCTGCTGGCCACAAGAGCCATGTCCTCACCAGCACCTTCCCCAGAATTTGGTGAACCAGCTCCCCCAGAGCTCACCCCTCAGCACCTCAAGAGGTGAGGCCTGGGAAGGGGTGCAGGGGCTCTGACCCCTCCTTGGGTCAAGGGAAAAGGAGAACTTGCCATCGGACAACAGCCCCCAGCCCGGTCCATGCCCCACCCAGAGGCAGACCTGCTTGCCATCCACAGGCGAGGGCTCTGCCGCACCCTCCCCACCCCACCCTGCAGGCCTGGGCTGAGTGCGGGTGACACTGGCCTCTCCCACCGAAAGCCCTGGTGAGGGGCTGACCTATGCCCTGGGAAATGCCCTTCCAGCTGGCAGCCCCCACCACATCCACCTTCTGCACCGGGAGCCCTGGCCTGGACTCCTGCCACCTAGGGCCTCCCACTGGCTGACCCCTGGCTGGCCAGGGCGTTGCAGGCCCTTTTCACCCGGCAATCGGTGAGGGGCTGTTGGTCAGTGGCCTCCGAGGTCCTCCCCGCAAACTGGGAAGAATTTTCCCAAAGCCCAGTGTCCGCATTTCCCCAGGAGGTGCCCACCCTCCATTGACGGAGAAGAAGGGGGCCGGGTGGGCACGAGGAGGGGCAGGAGCAGTGAGGCAGACTTCTCTCCTTCCCGGGTCTACAGGCCTCCCAAGCATCTTTGTGGCCGTCTGGACCGTCCGGCAATGTTCAGAAAGGGAAACTGAGGCCCCAAGAGGGGCAGCAACTCTGGGGCAGGAACTAGGAGGTCACTGGGCCACCACCTAAGTCCTTGCCTCCTCTTCCTGTACCTGTGCTGGGCGGTCTGCACCCCACCCCTGGGCCCCACCCTGCGCTGGAGTCCCTCCTCCCTGCCAGCAGGATGGTCCCTGCCTGCCCCTGGGAATCACCTGGGTGACTCTCTGTGGCCACCCACCCCTCTGTCAGCCAGAGTAAGCGTCCACCTAGCTGTCTGCCTATGGTGGGGGTCCTGCTGGGAAGTGGGGTCCTGCCTCTTGAAATCCAGAGGTCCCGGCTGCACAGCGCCACTGCCCACCAACGGGGAAAGGCGGACACCCCAGCTGGTGGGTTGCAGAGAAGCCACCTAGTCCTTCGAGCCCCGAGGTCTGAATCCGGATGGGACATGCAGGACACAAGTGCCGGGAAAACATGGAGAACCCAGCTGCCTGCTGGGGCCTCCCGGGCTGGCGCAGCCTTGGGCCTCCAACTTCCATAGTTTCCTAGGCTACCAAAGCGATACTGTGTCTTACTGCGTGGGGCTCACGGCGGAAACGACAGACATTAGCTGTCTGCCTTCCCACCTCAAAGCCAACTGCACCGCGGAGGGTGAGAGCAGGCTGCGTGCGTCCACACTGGGAGATTTATGGCTGTGTTGTTCATTTTAAACAACTCTTGCCAGCTAAAAACACACGTGTATTTGCTGGTGGAGGGGTGTCTGCGTTGGCTTGAAAAGATCTCACCAAAAAAAAAAAAAAAGAAAACCGAGTGCTCACGATGGAAAGGGGACACGCGGATGGGACTGGCTTGGCCAGGAGTTAGTCCATCCCCGTTCAAAGGGGGTGGGCACAGGAGGGTAGATTTTAGGGCTCCCTTTACTTCGTTTATGTTTGAAAACTTCCACAATAAACGTGCTTTTAAAAGCGACATCAGGGTGTGTGTGTACCGGGCAGCGGCGCACCCGCCGGGCCCTTCGGCTGAAGGTTTGGGTTCATCCCTGGGACCTGACTCCGCGGTTAATTCGGTCTCTGCAGACGCGCTCCAGCCTCAAATGCTTCTCTTTGTCCACCTGCCTCCGCCCCTCCCCCGCGGTCCTGGCGCCCCTCTGGGTGCCCCCAGCCGGACCGGGGCGGCCACGACCGCCTCCCGAGAGGCCCCTGAGACGGCGGGGACGGGTCAGAGCCGCAGGGTCGCTGGCGCCGCCCTCTGGCCTGCGCGCTACCGCCACCCACGCGGACCTTGATTTCCAGCTGCGGGGCAGCGGGTCTGACCCCGCTGAGGGTTCGGGAGACGGAGCCCAGCGGTGGCCCCGCGCATCGCGAGTTAGTGTCTTTGGTTTACCGATGCGTCCCCAACGCTTTCGGTGTCCGTGAGTCCAGAGTCTGAGACCCGCAGAAGCGGGGTTGGGTGGCCGGCGCACCGCGGAGCACAAGAGCCCGGGAGGGCAGGTGGGGGAGGGGATCGAGTGCTTAGGGTTCCATTCAGAGAACAGACCAGTGCGAAGGGCGCGCCCTATTCCCGGGAAGTGGGGTGAGCTCCCGTATCCTGGGGGTGTTAGGGCTCAGGCGGGAGGCCTTCGGAGGGGTCGGCAGTCGGCAAGGTACGCTGAAGGGCCCCTGGGACAGGGGTGACGCATTCTGGAACTGCGGGTCGTCCGGGGTCTCCACAACCCCCCGGAATCGTGTCGGCGGGAAGGGGCTGCGGCGCACAACCTCGGCGGCGCCTCCGGGGCTCCGCCTGCTGCGCTGCGCTGTTCTCGCCTCGCTTAGAGTCGGTCGGTCCTGTCCTCTCGGTCTTTCTCTCCGTTCCTCCTCCGCTCCCTTCCCCTCCTCCACCGCGCAGGGCGTTCCGTGCGCTTGTCCCCATGACCGCGGTCCCTCTTGTTATGGTTCCCCCTCCACGACAGGACTCCTCCCCGATCGGACCCTCACGGATGGGCTGGGGAGTCCGGGAGGCCCCTTGAAATGTGTTATTTCTTTGCCGAGACTCCTCTCCGATCTAGGCCGCGGGAAGCGCGCTCTGCGGGGTGCGGCGGCGCACGGATTCCGACACGCGAGGCCCTGCGCCGCCCTGGCCGCCGCGCTGGGGGAAGTCGGCATCGCTGCTTCGCTTCCCAAGCCCCGCGCCGGCACCGCTGGCCCTGGAACCGGGCTCATCCCCTCTCCGGGCCAGAGATTCCCGGCAGGTAGATGAGGGTGATGCCTCCCCGACCCGCGGAGCTGCCCGCGCTTGAAGGGGAGAAAGTGGCAGTGGCCGGGCCCCGCCGCTGTCGGGTCCCGCGGACCTCCAGCGCGCAGCGACCCCTTCGCTTCCTGGCCTGCGGGCATCGGCAGGGGAGTGCAAGGCCAAAGCCGTTCTAGGCCCTCCGAGGGCCTTGCCTCCTCCCTTCCGAGTGCCCTGCCCCCCTCCCCGCAGTTCTTCCGGCCCCACCCCCACCCTTCCCGCCGGCGCCCGGGCCCCCTCCCCGCCCCCAGTCGGGCTCACCTGGCGTCTCCGAGGCGTCTGGTAGTCTAGCTCGGCCTCAGGCCCCGCCCCCCGGTCTCACCTCGCCCCTTCCCGCTCCCCCCTCCCCCACCCTCTCCATTTCCCCTCTGGCCCCGCGCGGTTTCCGTGGGGCCTCCCGGCCAGCACCGGGAAAAGGGCGCGGAGCTCCAGCAAGGGCGGGGGCTGGGAGCCTGGGGTTGGAGAGAGGGATGCGGCTGGGGTCGAGGAAGGCCTCTGGGTTAAACCCGACAGCCAGAAAGGAGTGAGGCCTGAGGCCCGAGGGTAGAGGTCTTGCGGCCACCTCGCGCCCCTGCCTTTGGAGAGCCGCCCCACTTGGCTCTCAGCTGCCTGGCCCTCGGTTGGGGTATCCTCCTAGGCACAGGGCGCCCTCTCTTTCCCCCCTTCTCTCCCGGAAGGACGGGGCGCGGAGGTAAGGAGGCGTGGCTTTGGGAGAATCGCTTCACCTCTGCGCTCAACTTGCGGGTCCGGGGATGCGGCGGGCAGCCTGTACCCGGGCGCAGGCTCAGGGGCTGCCCGGCACACAGCCTTCCACGCCCCTCTTAGTGCCCACACAGCCCGGCGCCGCCGAGGGGAGATGCTCAACCCACAGGCCCCGGGGCGCGGACCGGAGCCCACCTGCCCGTAGAGGCTGGTCAGGGTGCAGTCCCACCGCCGTCCCCTCCCCCACTCGCGTGGGCAGCCAGGCTCCCACCCGCGCTCCCGCCAGCGCAGCCGCGCTTTGTGCGCCCAAGGGTGCCCGTGCACCTTTTCCCACAGGCCCGCGCTCGCATGCGCGCAGCAGCCCTTCGCGTTCACACACCCTCAGCACCGCCTGTCGCCTGTCCCCGCGGGTCCAAGCTCCCACTCTCCCTCACAGGAATCGTCACCCCTTGCTACGGCCCTAAGGAGACCCAGGGTGTCCACACTCTCCCCCAACGGGCAACTGTGCCTCTCCGACCCAACCACGAAACTGGCGCAACATTCAGTATCCAGAAGTGGACACAGCTCTGGCACCGGGCCTTGGGCCGCTCGGGCACGGTGGATGGCTTGCCCTACCCACGTTCCATTAGCGCTTTTCTTGGACCTGGAGATGATCACGGGCTTTGCCGAATGGTCTCAAATCCCGTCTATAACCGGGTGGGGGTGATTTCCCCATTTTAGGCAGAAGGACTGAGGTCCTCGTCCAGTACCAGTGTACAAACACCATCCATCCCAGGAGACAGCTGTGTCCAGCTCTTTCCCAGGGGAAATGACTAGAGCCCAGCCCCACAGCCCAGCCAGCGGCGGGGGCTGCTTCAGCTTCCTCTCCCTCTTCCAAGCATTTTCCTTCCCAGCCTGAGTTCCCCAAGGCAGGGGTGTTTCAGAGGCAACCCTGCGCCCCAGGTTTTGTGCCAGGGGGCCCCACGCTGTACAGCGAGTGCCTTCCTCAGAGTTGCCCAAGGCCCTGTAGGGTGCTTGGGGCCCGCCTGGGCCTTAGTGGGCCCCAGAGGGAAGCTCCAGGTCCGCAGGGACCTGTGTGAGCAGCAGACCCAAAAGATTGGGTGGAAGGAATGATGCTGATAAGCCAAGCCATAAAGATTTAAACTTTACGTGGACAGGATCTCTTAAACATTCCTGGAGGTGGTGTTGGCAGCCCCTGAGACACCTCCCCAGCACATCTCCAGCTCCAGCCCATCTCAACTCCTGGACCCATTTTACAGATAAATCCAATGTGGCCCCAAGAAAGGCAGAAACTGGTCACCTTCCTCTTCCCTCTGCTCCTGGACCCAGCCAAGGTGGCATCTGGCACAGGGGGCGGCCATGCTCCACACGTGAGGTGCTCTGAGTGTTGAAGGAGTGAGGGGCCCCAGGGGCGAGAAGTCTATGAGGATGCCCACCTTCCTCTTGGTGACATCTGATCTGCCACCTTCCTGGGACTTCCAAGAAATTCCCCTCCGAACGTCTGGTTCTGGTCTAGGCCTGACAGAGAGGGACACACCTAGGATTGGAGCTCAGGACCCCAGCCAGTCCCAGCCTCGTGGAGCTTACTGTCCTTAAGATCCAGGTGTGTGTGCGTGTGTATGTATGTGTGTGTGTGTGTGTGTGTGTGTGTGTGTAAGAGAGAGAGACAGAGACAGGGCCATCCTCTCCCAATCGCTGGGAGGGAGGCCTGAGAGCTGGCGAGCTCAGGGTGCGCCCCTAGCCGCCGCCTGGGCAAGAGGGCTCTCCGACCCCCGCACGGGTCACAGCGGCTCGCCTGCGCGCCTGGAACGCCGGGCCTAGGGAATGCTGGTGCGGGCAACCGGCTCCAGGAGCGCAGCCCCGGAGGCTGGGCCCGGCTCGCTAGGCCAAGTTCGCTCTGCCTCCAGGTCTCCTCCCGGGCTTCTCGCCCCTCCGGCGGCTCCCGCCCGCGCCCGCGCCCGCGCCCCTTTCCCGGACCCGCTCGGAGCTGCAGCTCCGCGCCGAACCGCAGCGTCAGCACATCCGGGCCTCGTTCCCTTTAGTTTGAGTTTCTTTCTTAAATCGCGAAAATCCATTTCCCCAAATGGGCCGGGGCCCGCTGCCCTCCCCGAGGTCGGCGGGGGCGGGGGTGTCGTCGGCCCTGCTGCCCCCACCGGCACCCGCGAGGCCCAGCATTGATCCCGCATCTTGTGTACATCACATTAGTACTAATGGTTTAGCTGATGATTCAACTTCTTTTTCGCTAAAAGCCGACCCTCGGTCCTCACCCCTCCTCCGCCTCTGCCTCTCCCCGGCAGGCAGGCCCCTCCGCCGCGCGCTCTCCGGACCCGCTCGCCCCTAGAGACGCGACTCCTGGACCCAGAGCACGGGCGCGAACCGGACCGTGTGGCTGCCTACAGGGGAGCGCGACCCCCGATCCTCGGGTCAGGGGTGAGGGCTAGGTCCGGGGAGAGGCTGTGGCGGGGGCCTTGGGGCTCCTGGCGCGTAAAATGCAGAACCTGGACCAGCGCCAACTGGAGCCGGCCGCACCTCCCCCCTCCCTCCAGACCCGCGCAGGAACGTGGGCCGACCCAGAAGCTGGAGCCCCCACGCGCTCTCGGGAGGGCTCCAGGCGCACGCGCTGCCGGTTCTACCCGCGGGAGGCGCGGCCCAGGGCCGGGCTCCAGGTCGCCCATCACTTTGGAGCAGAGCCCGGCAGTTCGCAGAGCCCAGGACGCCGGCTGAGGGGAGGGGGAGGCACTGGGTCCGCCCCCGTCGCCGGCCCCCGGCGCTCCCTCCTCGGTTTCCAGCCTGGGGACCGCTCGGGCCTGCGGAGGGCTGACGCCTGCTGGCCCAACCTTGGGGAAGCTGCCAGTCCCCTCACTCGCCCCGACGCCTCTCCGCTAGACCCCCGCTGATCGCACAGGGAAATGCTGTCCGCTTCCTGTTCGCTTGTTGGAGAAAATTGAGAAAATGCCAGGCAAGAAAAAAATTATAAGGCACCACAAATCCGACTACGGCGGAGAGAGAGTGCTCAGAAGTTCGTGTATCTCATTATTTATTTAGAGTGGGCACCGCGTTGAAAGGGCGCAAAATTGGAACGCATGCCAGGTCGCCGCGCCAGGGCCGCCTCGCTCCTTCCGCGGGGGGAGAGAGAGTCGCCCCGCTGGGGAAGCTCCATCCCGAGGCTCAATTCGCGGAGCCTGGACAGCGTACAGAATCCACTTTTTTTTTTTTTTTAATAGGAAAGGAAAAAAATCACATAAACATCTAGAAGATTGACGTTCAGAAGCCCTCCATATCCTCCTCGTTCTCCTCGTCCTCCTCCGTCTTATTAAACTTGACCCAGGTTATTCGTGCGCACAATTTTAAACGTTCTCAGTTTCCAGAAAGAGGAAGAACCCCGCCAGAACACCCCCACTCCAACTCCCACCGGAGGACACGCTGGCCAGCCTGCCTTTATTTCCGAAGAGCTGCGTCTGCTGCAATTTCCAATCGCCCGTGCGCCGAGCGGAGGAGGGAGGCTCGCTGGCGGTGGCTCCCGGGTTCCTCCGCAGGCCGCGCGGAGATGGGCCGGACTCCCCGCGCGGCCCTGCACGACGGCCCTTCAGGCTGGGATCAGTTTCCCTCTCACACGACTCTCCCTCCCTCCCTCTGTACCTGCCATGTATCCCCAGCCCCCCGCCAGTCTCCTGGCAACCCCAAGGCGCCGGTGCAGAGGCCAGGGAGGTGGGTGTGGCTGGGGCTCCTGCTTCCCCTTCTGCGGACTCCGCTGGAGGAGGCGAGATTCCGTGGCCCGCGGGCCAGGCGGGTTCCTCACCCCCCACCCGCCCCATTTCCAGGGGCCACGCCCCCAGGGCCGTTTGGGGCGGGGCTGGACGCATCTGCCGTGGGTACCATTCCCAAAGGCGTTTGAGCCGCGTGGATGAGTCGGGGGGGGCGCCTGCCACTGCGCTCCACGCCCTGAGAGGAGGAGGTGGGTTTGCCCGGCGCCGGCGCGGAATGTCGGAGGGCCCTGCAGGAACGCGGCCCCCGGCGGAGGAGGTCCCCACAGTGATGCCCCTGCCGACCTCCGGGAAACTGCTGGTACAATGAGGGTGCCGGGTAGAGGGCACCTCCCTCAGCCCTGCCGGGACTCCTTCCAGTGGAGCTTCACCGCCACCCACGCAGCCGATGCCCTGGGCTCTGCTAGGTGGCCCCTTCCCCACCCACCCTGGCGTCCCTTGAGGGTCTCGGCGGTTTCCTGTCGCCTTGCAAGACTGGGGGCTCCTGGGGGCAGGAATCAGGCCCTGCCATCCGGCAAGGCGCTCGGGGACCCCCTGGTCCTTCACCAACAGTGGTGGAATAAGTGAGATGGTGGTCAGTCCTCACGGCAGCCCGGCCACGTGGGAGGGGCGGGCATGGCCACTTCGCCGCAGACGGGGATTGAATCCAAATTTAAAAAGCGAGTCTCACGTTGGTTCTTCAGGTGGCTGCGAGCCGCGGAGACGGTGGAGCTCCGTGCAGGGGGACCCCCGCGGTGCCCCGGTGGCGCTGCCTGGCGGCCGGAGACTCACCGCTCTGCCCCAGCGGTCCGCTTGCGGTTGGGGCCCACAGGGCTGCTCGGGGTGGGCGCCGGTCGGGGGCATCCGCGGCTCCTCACCTTCAGGATCCGCATTGGTTCCTGACATCGTCCTTCTACATTTACAGATTTATTTCCGGATGCAAAATGCAGTTCTTACAGCGGCTGGCTCTACAGAGACCGAGGTGCTCTGGGTCACGTAGAAATGACTCCTTTTACCTTCTATTCCATTTTAATAATCTTGTTTAGTAGAAGCAGTACATATTTTTCTTCATATTGTTTCTAGTATTGTGTTAGGGCTCTCCAGAAAAAAAAAAAAAAAAGAACAGAGGTATATAAAATGGTCTGCCCAGAAAAAATACAGCCATTGTTAACGTAATGAGAATGGTTTGTGTGACGTGGATGGAACCTGGCAGCCAAGGAGCGAGAACTGGAGTGCCCACGGGTGAACAATAACGACGTCACTGTACTAGTCAGTGGGGGTGGCAGACCACCTTGAGGGAGCGTGTGTACTGTGTGGCTGTCGTGTTCGAAACGGCTGCACGAGGACAGCAGCGAATCTGCATCAGTTTCTGCGTTACGCTTGAACATTTCTCCATGGACACTATTCGGATGACTCAGAAGGTTTTCGGGGCCAGAGCAATGAGCGCAGTGCAAATGAAAGTGTGGCACAAACACTTCCACGCTGGTCAAGGATCTGTTGAAAGTGATCCATACTCTGGAAGGCCTGCGTGTTCGGGCTGGAGCCAACCAAGACCGGAAGCTGACAGTGCAAGGACTGGAAGCTGATTTGCGGATTCCAAACACTACTGTGTCCGAGATTTTGATGCAGGGTCTTGGCATGAAACCTGTCATGGCCACAGCAGGTTTCATGCCAAGACCCGTTCCGTGGTTTCTGCTGCCAGAACATCGTGTTGCAGTTGGGAGAACTGTGTGAGGTCCCAAGGTGCCTACTTTGAAGGGGACCAAGGCATCACTGCCCTGTGTACAATGTATAATTCTTGTATCTTCAATAAATGTCTCCATTTTCATACAACATGGCTTGATATGATACCTTCCGGATACATGGTAGAGGGTGAAGACTGGCTCCTGCTAGTTTGGGGCTGGGAAGGCAGAGTTTGTGCTGGTCTGGAGAAGCCTGCCCGCCCGGTAAACTCCACCCTTTGCTCTTAAGACCTTCAACTGATCGGGCAAGGCCCACCCACCCTGCGGAGCATTTACTTCAAGCGCACCGATTTAAGTGCTCATCTCAGCTAGACGACACTTCCCCAGCAACGTCTCGGTGGGGTCTGAACAACCAGACAAGTTGGTGCATCTCAGCTATTCAGGCCTCTGTGCATTTCATCATCCTCTCTGCACATAGGACAGCATGGGCCCCCGGCGCTGGTATTTCTCTGGTCTTGTGTAACGTGTGGGTGGAATGGGCAGCGTCTGTGAGTTCTGGGCTCTTAAAACCACCCGGTTCCCTGGGTGTAGGTCCCATTTTGCATCCCACTGTGGGGAGCAGGACCAGCCCTGCACGGCCTTGTCCCCCTACATGGCAGCAAGCCGCCAGTTCCTCCCCAGCAGGCAGTGAGCCCCAGGGGCAGGGGAGTCTGCTTATCACGTTCAGGCTGGGCTGGTGCAGGGGAAGACACGGGGGCCAGTTTCTCCCACTGCTGGTGGTGGACAGGCCAGGAGGGAGGGGCCCTGAGACTGGCTCAGGCAGGTCAAAGATGAGGAGGCAAAATGGAAAAGCACCAAAAGGCGACAGAGGCTCTGGAGTTTTGCCTGACCCCAGGCAGGGGAGGTGTAGTGCGCTCCCCTCCTGCCTCCCACCTGTGAACCCGTCTGGGTTTTGCTGGCCGCTCAGCCACAGACCCCATTCCCAGTCTCCCTCGCAGCACCCAGCCTGGTCCTGCAATGAGGTCTGACCAGCGGAAGTGCTGCGTGCAGTTCCAGATCTTTCTTTTAGAGGAAGCGGGTGCCCCTTGTGCCCTTCTCCCCACTTCCAGGCTGCCTGCGGTAAGGTTGCAATGTCGGATGCAGACTTGACACCTAGAGTGAAGCAGAGCCTCACATGTGGGTGCAGCAGAGATGCCCTGCCCTTGCATGTTCATGTGTCTCGTGTAAGCCACTGTGACTTGGTTTCTGTTCAGGAAACTGAGTCAATATCCTAAACTAACACAAGAGGGCCTTTCCAAGCCGGGCATCTGCATGTGGCTGCAGATGACAGAGCCCTGAGCACAGCCAGTAGACCAGCACCCAGGGCTTGTGTGGCACTCCACAAAGGCAGCGTGGACCCAGGAACCCCTTTTGCTTTTCTTGTCTGCCATCCTAATGCATGGGTCCCCTCCTCCAGTCACGAGGTAGCTGCTGAAGCTCCAGCCCTCACATCTTTGTCCCATTCAGGATGAAGGGGAAGTGCAAGAAGCAAAGGGGCCTCCCCCCAGCTTTTAGGGATGCCCTAGAGGCTCCTTTCATTGACTTATGCTTTTATTTCCTTGTCAACCTCTGTCTTCCAGAGAGGTTTTAATGACTGAAGCAGAGGGGAGGGGTATAGGGAGGGAACCAGGAGCTACTGCGAAGAGGTTGCCAGCTATGGCTACAAATCAGCAGCAAGAGCAGGACTTTAAAAAGACCTTCATTCGGGACCAGTCTCCCTGGTTCTCCGTCAGCTCCTGCCCAGAGAGCAGCATGGGTGTGTCCTGTCCTCCACACCCAGGCACCCTGCGAGGCAGGGTGGTGCTGGGCAGGGGAGTCCTGACACCGCTGCTCTCTCGCTGTGTGGCTTTGGACAACGCCCTTGACCCTTCTGAGCTGCTGTTTCCCTTGCAGCTCCTGCTGCAACTGGGTGCAGGGGGTCACAGGAAACAACAGGTGAGCACCTCCCCACCACGTGGGGCCTCACGGGTGCTGACGTCTGTGTCAGCGCGGCCAGCAGCCAGAGTGGGGCAGTGGCTCTGTGACAGCACGAGGCAGGGCCAGCGCCCAGGCACAGGGCCGGGTTCTCAGGCAGCTTGAGCCAGTCCACTCCTTCCCTGGAGCCCTGTGCCTTGGATGTCTGCCCTGCCGGGTGAGCCCATCTGTTATTTTTATTACAAATTGCCACTCAATTGGCTTAACCCAAGGCCTGTTACTGACTATAACGTAGTGATTGCCAGTCACTCTCCTCACCCACAGCCCCGGAGCCAGGAGGGGGGGCCCAGGGTGAGCTCCTGTGGGGGCGGAAGTCACCACCTCTCAGCACCGGTGGGGTAGGGGGTGGAACAGAAGCGCCCTCCTGAGGGCTTCATGTAAACATCCCACCTGTCCCCAAGGCCTCAGGGGACAGTTTCCTGGTGTAGTAGGGCATGGGCTCCAGGGCCTGGCCAGCTGTGATCAGACCCACTGGCCCGGCTTTGGGGAGGGTGTGGGGGACCATGTGTGGACCCCTCCGTGCCCAGGGACTGCTGACATGAAGAATCATTGGCCCAGATGACCAGAGGCACCTGCCCCAGTGGGAACGTGTGGGGAGTGGGGGGTCAGCCTTGTGTTTCTCAGGCCCAGTGGGCTCTTACCCACCCAGAAGCGGGAGTGGGGAACAACACACATACTCACATCTCTGTGCCCTGTCCTCTGGGCCTCCGGTCTTCCCGAGCCTGGATCTGGCCTATGGGACATAAGACCAGGGCCTGGCGCCTCTGTTGGATTGGCCGTGGGTGGCCTGGTGCTGCCTCCCATGGACTGGTGAGGGAGCCACAGCCCGGAGGCTGCGTCCCAGGAACCAGACGGAGCCAGGCAGGCACAGATGTGTGTAGACGTCAGCCTGAAGGCACCCACCATGTGGGAGCTCCAGCCACGCTGGGAGGCGACCCTGGGCTGCTCTGCATGCCGGCTCTGTTGCGGGGGAGCCCCACCATTCACAGATCTTTAGTTCTTCGAACCCCCTTCAGATCCTGCCTGTCCTTCCATATTGTAAGGGGAGTGAGTGCACAGGCTCAGTTCAGATGCCTCGGGTCCAGTGTCCCCGCACAGTAACCATGTTCCCTCTGCAAGCTGGGGGGTGGGGGTGCGTGGGGCACCCTTCCAGCCCTCACCCAGCTGGGGCCCTGTCTGCCCTCATCCACGCAGTTGGTCATGCAACAAGCCCTCACCATCCATTGGCCGTGGGTGCCCTGAAGGGGCATCTTTCAGCTGCAGCTAATGTGAGGAATTTGTTAAAAATTTAATTCATCTTTTTCGTGAGTATGCTCAGGCTTCCGAAGAGGCTTGCCTCCAGGGTCCTCCGCTGTGGCAAAAAGAAGGTCTGCTTGGACCCCAATGAGACCAATGAAATCGCCCATGCCAGCTCCCGTCAGCAGTTTCGCAAGCTGATCAATGACGGGTTGATCATCCCGAAGCCCGTGACTGTCTGTTCCCGGGCTCAGTGCCGGAAGAACACCTCGGCCCGCAGGAAGGGCAGGCATATGGGCATAGCTAAGCAAAAGGGTGCTGCCAATGCCCACGTGCCTGAGGAAGTAACCTGGATGAGAAGGAGAATTCTTCACCAGCTGCTCCGAAGATACGGCGCGTCTAAGAAGATTGACCGCCATACGTACCACAGCCTGTACCTAAAAGTGAAAGGTAACGTGTCCAAAAATCAACCGACTCTCATGGAACACACCCACAAGCTGGAGGCTGACAAGGCTGGGAAGAAGCTTCTTGCTGACCAGGCTGAGGCCCGCAGGTCTAAGACCAAGGAAGCTCGCCAGCTTCCTTCCAGGCCAAGAAGGAAGAAACCATCAAAACTCTGTCCAAGGAGGAAGAGATAAAAAAATAAAGCTTCACCTGTCTTACCTGTACATAGTGGCCTTGGCAATTACATGGGTCAGTCATTGAATAAAGTAGCCTCATCTACCTACAAAAATAAAATGTAATTCATAGAGTTTACTTTTACAGCCGTTTTAGGTGTGTAAGTACCGAGAGCAGCCATGTGGCTCCCCTGCCATTGTTAACATCCAGTCTTGGTGTGATACATTCTATCAACGGCGGAGCCAGTGTTGATACATTGTTACTAACTGAAGCCCACAGTTTGCCGGATGGTTCACTCTTGCTGGTGTGTGTCCCGTGGATTTGGAAGAATGCATGACTTGTATCCTCCTTCACAACATCATGTACAGTGGCCTCACGGCCGGGAGTGTCCTCCGAACCCTGCCTGCTTGTCCCCCCTCAACCCCGCCCCCCACCAGCAGCAGGTCCTTCCCCTGTCTCGACACTTTTGCCTTTTCCGGGGTGTCAGGTAGTTAGGATGACACCATGTGTAGCTGCTCAGACTGGCTTCTCTCACTTAGTGATGTGCATTTACAGTTTCTCCATGTCTCCTCGTGGCTTCATAGCTTTTCTTTTTTAATTGAACGAGTCCATTGCCTGGATGGACCCGTTTATTTACCCATCACCTGCTGAGGGACATCTGGCTCCCAAGGATTGGCAGCTGTGAGTGAAGCTGCCAAGGAACATGAATGCTGGGTGGAATGGTAAGAGTATGTTTAATTTAGATTTTGTTTGTTTTTTAAACATTTTTTAAAAGATTTTATCTTTATTATTTTCAGAGAGTGGGGAAGGGAGAGAGTCAGAGAGGGAGAGAGACATCCATGTATGGTTGCCTTTCACCTGCCTCCAGCTATGGACCTGGCTGGAGACCTGGCTTGCAACCTGGTTATGTGCCCTGGCTGGGAATTGAACCAGCGACCTTTGGATTCGCAGGCTGGTGCCTTATCCACTGTGCCACCAGCCAGGGCTTGTTTGTTTTTTAATGAAAGAGAGAGAGAGGAGAATTTCTTGTTCCATTGATAGATGCATTCATTGGCTGATTCTTTGCATGTTTTTGTATGTACCCTGACTGGGGATTGAACCCACGACCTTGGCATGCTGGGACAGTTCTCTAACCACAGCCAACTGAGCTACCCCACCAGGGTCGTATGTTTTATAAGAAACCAGCAAACTGCCTTCAAACTCCTGTCACTGTGTCACACCCCAGCAGCAGTGAGTGAGCATTCCCTGCTCCACCCCATCCCCGCTCTTGCTGGTGTCTGCGTTCTGGACTTTGGCCATTGGGTCAGTTGGTGGTATCTCACCATCATCTGTATCTTTGGTGATGTGTCTGTTCAGGTCTTTGTCCCATTTTTCAATTTGGGTTGTTTTCTTATTATTGACTTTTAAGAGTTCTTTGTAATCATCCTCTTAGTGTATTTTGCAGAAGTTTTTCATTCAAATGAGGGCCAGTGCACCATTTCTTTCTTTCTCAGATCTCGCATTTGGTGTTGTATCCAAAGCCATTTCCCTTGTGTTCCCTTCCAGGACTTTCAGGTTTTGTCCGTGGTCCACTTGGAGTTAATTTTTGTGAGGGATGGTCTGTGTCCCAATACTTGTGTGTGTGTGTGTGTGTGTGTGTGTGTGTGAGGATGCCTGCAAACAAGATTTGCGTATTGGCCAGGCACCCTGCGCACAAGTCCCAAGTCCCTGGGAGAGTAGGCCCCTCCTCACGGGGGAAATGAGGGCGTAGAGGCCAGGGAAGCCAAGTAGCTTGTTCTGGGCAGACCCAGGGTCTCTGATTTTTGGTCATGGCACTGGGACCCCTCTCTGGACCTGGGCGACCTCTATTTGTATCTCAGTGTAGGCATCCCCCTGGGGTCATGCTGAGGTTAGGCAGGTCTCATGTGGGAGGGAGAGTGCACCTGGGGCCACAGAAGCGCAGTCAGGGAGGACTGTTTGGAGGAGGTGAGACTATAGCCCACCTTTGGATTAGGAGCAGGACTGAAACTGGTCCAGAGGATGGGAGGCTGAGTACACCACCCATGATGTCACCCTCTGCATTCCCCTGTCCCTCCTTCTCCCTCCACTCCCCAGCTGTTGCCAGTTCCAGCTCTGATGCCCTTCCTGCCACCCATGTCATCTCCTTGCTCCACCTCTCCCTGCTGTCACCCCCTCCAGTCACCGCACCCCACGTGGCAATGAGAGAGACCACTTAACCTAACCCGGCCTGACGTGACACTCCCAAAGCCCCAGGTGGGGGCACAGGACCCACCTGACCACCCTGCCTCCCTGCCCAGTGGGGAGGGGCAGCGAGCGTCCTCAGGCTGGGCTCCCCCCACAGCAGGGCCTGAGACGGAGCTGAGCGCAATGAGTTGATTTGGGGCTGCAGGGGGAGAGGACAGCCAGTCACCTCTGGACCCTGCACCATCCTGCCAACCGCACCCTCCCACACTGCAGGGAACCCCGCTGAGGGGCGGTATCCCTGCCCCAACTCCCTGGGACCTGGGGTGTTGATCCCCCGACACACACACACTCCTCAGCAAAGAGATGTGGATCCTGACCAGGGGGGAGGGGCCACAAACCTGGAAGAGATGAGACTGAGGGGCAGAATGGGGTCGAGATGGCCTGGTCTCAGGAGCAAGTCAGAAGTGACCAGGAGAGTTTGAGCAGCCAGGCTGACCCCCCAAGACCCCCGGCAGGAAGGACTTCCAGGGACCTCTGGGGGCTGCTGCGCCTCCTGCACTGGAACTAGCTCCGCCCCTTTACCTGAGGCACAGGCTCCACCCCTGCACAAAGAAAGGCTCCGCCCCCTGCACAGAACAGGCCCCGCCTACAGAATAGGCCCCGCCCCACAAGCAACCCACCGGCCACTGAGGTCGCAGGGGCGCAGGGCGGCTGGGATTGGGCAGGGCTCCAATTTTCAGGCCATCAGAGTCTGATGAGATGCCAGAAGCTAGCTCTTCCCAGGCGCCCGCGTGTCCAGGACCAGCGGGGATCTTGTTAAAATGCAGGTCCAACTGCTGGCCCAGGGACGTCGTCTGGCCAGGCCGGGCCATGGCTTTCAGCTGTGGCGTGGGTGCCCTGGTGCCACCCCGAAGCCTTGCTTTCTGGAAGCAGCGTTGAGGAGGGCTTTTGCGGCTTCTGGCTCTACACTGGCTGCGTGAGGGTGGAAAAGCTGTTGACCATCTCTGGTCTGCAGGGTTTTAAATCCTCACCGGGGGTATATTCACTGATTTTTTTAGACAGAGAAGAGAGACAGACGTCCCTCCATTGCCTCTGGTATGTGACCTGACTCAGGGACCAAACCCGCAACCCTTTGACATTGGGGATGATGCTCCAATCAACTCAGCCACCCGGCCAGGGTGCAGTCAGAAGGTGTTTGATATGATGAACAATAGGGTGGGACCCGGCCCCAAGCCATAAGAATCTTACAGTTCACGTGACAGTAAAGACAGGGTCCAGGTGTGGAGCATCTCCTTCCTGCCAGGCAGGGTTCAGGTATGACCCCGAATCTAGAAAACATTGTTCCCAATTCACAGATGGGAACACCAAGGCCCCGGCAGGAAATGCCCATGATCCTGCTTTTCAGTGGCAGAAGCCGATGTTGAACCTGAACCACTTGCTGCAGAACCCTGGGGTTTCCCCTGCATCAAGCCAACCCCGTGTTGCGTTATCTCTGGGACGAAATAAACTTTCACAGGAGGAGAGACGAAACGCGCAAAGGGTCTGCAGTTCTAAATCCAGGGAGCAAGCATTGCTCGGGCGGGGGCATCGGCGGTCGTTGACGTTTCCCTGCCCAGTCATTCTTGTAAGGTGATGGGAAAGGCTGCTCCGCAGTGGAAGGAGGTGAGTCTGGAAACAATAAAATCAGCGTCCTTGTAATTAGCCCTGAAATTGTTCTTCAGTCTGAACGTTCCCGCTGCTCCCAGCCCCGTCCTGTGCCCGGCGCGTTCTTACTTGTGCAAACCTGAACGATTTTTGACAAGATTTTCTGAGTTTTGTCAGATGTGAATTGTTAAGATTTAATTGAAAAAATGAACAGAACGCGGCCGCTATTTCAAAGGAAGTGACCCAGAACCAATTAGAATTTAGTAACAATTGACCATTCAGCGCCGAAATCCGTGTTGGGGGGAATCCGATTAAAGCCACTTTAACGTCACCTCTCCCTCCTTCCTGAGCTCACGAGATCCTGCGTGGGAGGTTTCCCCGAGGGTTTTTGTTTCAAGCCGCGTACCTGGTTGCGGAGCTGCAGTCCGATGGGCGGTGTGGGCCGCAGGGCGCGGGCCGCTGCCTCGTGGCCTGAGACGGTGCACAGGTTACCGGCCTGAAAAAACAGGTCAGACTGAGCAGCGTCCAATTGCTGCTGACAGCCCACGCGGGAGCCGGGGGACCACAAAGAGGCCTTTCATCTGGGGACAGCAGAGTGCGTAATGGCTCATTCTCTCCCCCCTGCCCTCTGCTTCTCAGCTGGGGGAATGTTCCCACACAAAGCTAGGGCACCTCCAGGCGACTTCTTAATCCTTCACCGAACATGCCCTCAGGGAAGCGTCAGCTGGGCCAACCTGGCCAGGTGCTGTGGGCACTGTGATGCCTGGCGCACAGTAGGTGCTGTTGAAAGGTGCGGGGAGGGCCGGCAGGAGGAGCGAGCGGCCCATCCGCTCTGTGTTCTGCACAACGGCAGGTCCAAGCCCGTGGGCGCAGGCTCCGTTCTGCCCGGTTCCAGCCCTTGTCTGCGGACTTCTGTGGGTGTCCTGGAGCCTTGCCATTGTCCCCTGGGCTTGCTGGGGCTGAAGCCCTCCTCATTCAGCTCTAAGACCTGGTCCTCTTCTCTGCTCGGCTCCTGGCCAGCACCACACGCCTGCTCGGTGGAGACGGAGGCTTGGGAAGGTCAGTGGGCCGGCTGGCTGAGCAGAACCAGAATCTGGAGTCCGTTTGACCCCATGGGTGTGTCTGGCCCGCCTGATGTCTCAGGTGCTTAAGGCTCCGGCTACCTATTCTCCCACGGGGTTCCTGGAGGTCCCCAGGCCCTTCTTGCCTAGTCCCCGGGGCAGTGAGCAAGCAGAGCCCGGCCCTGGGAGGCTGTCCTGGGTTCCGCAGGGTGGAGTTTGCCCGCAACTCGGGCATCGAGTGCCCCTGTTGCTGCCGTGGGGGGCTCGTTTTCACGTTTACTGCCACCTTGAGGAGATGCCCTTGAACCAGTGACACGCAGTCCAACCTTGCCACCATTTCCATTCTCACCATCACCCCAAGCTCGTTTTTGATCCCTTTCTTTTCCATTCCAGAAGTTGGGCAAGACCCTATGCTGCTCTGTGAAGGATCACATGACAGCACGCAAAACGCCAAGACACCTCTCCAAGGGTTAGATTGAGAAGGTGTCCTCCAGGGAGTCTTAACGGGGTCACACTCAGGCTTCGGTGTCTAGGTTTGGGTCCGCAGAAGCAGGTGCTGAGGCAAGGACTGGTGGACAGGGGCTCACTTAGGCGGTAGCCCCAGGAAACACCGCAGGCATCCAGGGAGGTGACAGAGGCCTAGTGGTGCATCAGGCCTCACCTGGGCAATCGATGTGGGACACAGGCCACATTGCCAGCGTGCAGGCCTAGGTGTTCGCCCTCCAAGTCCTGCCAGCTTAGCCTAAAGGTTGCTCCAGGGTGTAGGGGTGGGGTTCCCTGGCACTTCTAGCTGCCTGCCCTGCACTCGGGTGGAGGAGAGACCAGAAGCCAGGGCACATCCCCAGGCAGAGGGACGGGGCTGCTGGTAAGTGACAGCTAGGGACATTGAGACAGTTGCCACATGGGGGGTGTTGGGTGTGCTGAGCATAGGAACGTGAGCCCGTTCACGCTTCAGTTCAGAGCAGCTGACAGAGGTGGCCTGTCACCCTCAGCTGTGTGGCCTTGGGCACAGTGCTGTGCCTCTCTGAGCCTCGATGTCCTCACCAGCACCCTGGGAAGAAGAGGACTCATCCTGAGGCCCCTCGGAGCTTAAATGAGCCCCTGCGAGTAGGAGCACACAGCATGCTGCAGCTGGATCAGAACTGGGCCTTGCTCTGGGGGAAGCGCCTTCGGAACCTGGGAGCCCTGTGGCAGGGAAGAAGGGTCCCACGCCTCCTGTGTGGCCCTAAGGACAGTGCTGAGGACTGTGAGGGGAGACACCGTTCACTGGGGTTCTGGAAGGACATAGCTGCCGGTGGAAGAAGGGTGCCCTGTGAGGTAGTGAACTCTCCATCCCTGGAGGCGTGTAAGAGGCTGACGGTGTTAACGTTTCTCAAGTGTGTGGGGAGCTCCCAGCCCTGCGTGTTGGTGGTGGTCAATGAGGGGGCTGGATAGGCTGCCTCGTAAGATGTTTCCCAGCTCAGAGAGCCTAGAATTCCACGGGTCTGTGAGGGCCGGGCGCTGCAAACAACTCCTCGCTGATGCATTGCATCCACAACTCCTTGCAGCTCCCCCGATGGGGCGCAGAAGCTGGGGCCTGGTCTGGATTAGGGGCGTGTTCAGGGGGAGATTCTGGCTTCGGCCCGAAGGATCTGCTGAGTGGTGACCTGGGGCCTTGACAGGAGAGGGGCCTCAAGACAGTGGCATCCCAGGCCTCAGTCTGCGTGGAAAGCCGAGGGGAGTCTGCCCCGGCTGGGGTCGGGGACGGGCCTGGGGGGCCTGTGGGAGCCTGGCCAAGTGGCAGCTCCTGCTTGGGTTGGGGGTTCCCTGGGCACGGGTCCTGGGGGAAGAGCCCTCACAGTGAAGGGGCCACATGGAAACCCGGCCACAGGCCATCTGAGCTCTTGGGCTGGGCTGGGAGTTCAGGTCCCACCTCCACCCTTCATGTCGACCTCCAAAGCCCCTGATCCTTCCCTGCCTTCCCTGCACCATTCCAAGGACCAGTGTCTGTGGCTGAGGGCCTCGAACCCAGCCCCTTCTGGGAGAGATGTGGCCACGGACATGCTTGGCGGGGGTCTCTTGAGGCTCCTGGGCTCAGCCAAGCTCCCGCAGGACAATCGGACCAAAGGGTCCCGTGGCCCTGTGGCCCCGTCACTTCTGGTCCAGCTTTGTCTTGTTTGTTATTGTACAGACACCGTCATGCTCACCACACAAAACCGGGCCACAGGCCACACAAGTGAGCTGGGAGGTGCCAGGCCCCGGGTGGCCGGGTGAGCAGGCTGACGTGGCCCCCATGGACCCGGAGGGGTCGCGAGGAGTGGCTGACGGCATCACCCCTCATCCACTTGTTCACTCAGCAGCGCCCTGCACGGTAACGGACACACGTACGTTGGGCACCTGGTGATTGATGAGCCCTCACGACCCCCGTGTGTTCCACAGTAGGGACGCATGTGAGGTCCCCCGTACCCCGCAATTACAGCAGTCGGTGCAAATTACTCATGCTGCTGGGTCAGCTCACCTTCTAAACATGCCAAGGCACCACGGACACTGTCACAGGTCCCTAAGAGGCTGCGCACAGGCAACCTCAGCCAGGCAGATGGATAATCCCCCTCGCACCTGTGTTGGGTGCGACACAGAGGTGAACTCACCACCCCTGCCCCCCAGGGCCCCGAGGGCAGGGCCTCGAGGATGGGGAGCGACCCCCAGGTGCTCCTTCCAGCTGCCCAACTTTCCTCTCTGATGGAGAAGCCCCAACGCACTTATCCCAGACCGTGTGTCCTACCCCGAGGGGCTGCAGAGAGGTCCTGGGGTGGCCCCTGACACCTGCAGCCCCTGGTCAGTCAAAGCACGAAATTCAGCTTGAATTCGGCCTCCGTCACTTGCCTGCTGCGGGGCCTGAGCAAGTCGTTAAGCTCCTGGGCCTCAGTTTACCCATCTGTAAAGACGAAGTCAGAGCCTTGCTTCCTGGGTTTTGAGAGGATAAGGGAGTTCACTGTGCTCCCAGAAAGGTACTGAGCGTGGTCATCTATTGAGTTCGATTTTGGCCCTGGAGGCAGGTGGAGGTGGAGCTCAGCACCCACGCCTCCCGGTCTCCAGACCCCGGTTCCAGAAACCCACCGGCTGGGGTGAGATTTCGAGGCAGGAGCGTCTTGGTGGCTCCCGCCCCCACTGTGGCTTCCCGCTCCGGGCTGATGGGCCAGCCTGTCTCCTTGGGCTTCAGGGGAGGGTGGGCTGAGGGAGAAGAAAGGCTTGAAACTGGATCCTGTTGGCTTGGGGTCGGGGAGCCGACCCCACGTTGTCTCTCTCCACCGTCCAAACCCCTGTAGGATTTTCTTGAAGTTCAGTTTCGGATCATATGGCTGAACATTTGGAACTTTTTAAACGGAAATCGTGGAAAAAATGAAAAGTATTTCACTCTCGGAACACAATACCTTCCTGGCAGGGAGCCATCAGAGAAGGCGCGACGCGGGAGGAAGAAATGGCGCTGATGGTCGATCTGGATTAATCCGGGCCTCCTTCCACACCACCTTGCCTGGCCGCTGGGCTGGGACGCAGAAGTCACTGTCTCCCATGGCTGCCTCCCGCCCCGCACATCAGCTCATTTCCAGATCGCGTTTCCTTTCTTGGGAGCTCAGTTTCACGGCCCCACAAGGAAAACGCGAGTGTCCCAGGTGCCGCGGGCCAAGGGTGCCTGGCGGAAATGTCACAGCTCGTTGTCAGCAGCTTAGTGGGTGCGTCTGGAGACACACAGGGAAGTTGGTTAGAGGTGGGGAGGGACGTCGGAGGCACGGTCAGAATGACTGGGCAGAGCTCTTTGGGGGGTGCTGGATTAGCTATCGCTCAGTCCCCTGGCCAGGGAGGCCCTCTGTACCCCCATTTCACAGATCCTGACACTGAGAAGCAGTGACGGGATGGAGCTGGATCATCAGCTGCACCTGCCGGACAGGACAGGGCAGGAGACACCTCTGGCCCTGCCCAGAACGGCCAGGCCCCACCTAAGGCTGACGTGGGGGCAGGGAGGGTGGGCACAGAGCTGGTGGGAGCCCTTCCTTCCCCTCGACTCAACCTCACTCCAGCCCAGGCCGGTGGAAAACTCTGCCCCCCAGTTTTCTTGTCCTGTGTCCTTCCTCTCCCCCACACCCATCCTCCTAGGTCAGGCCAGGGGGCTCCTCCTGGAGCCAGAGGTCAGCCACCAGCAGGGCAACAGCTGGCAGACGGAGGAACTGCGAGCTGGTGGGTGAGAGGGAGGTGGGGGCATTTTCCCACTTGGTCCTGAACTTACACTTGAGGCCAGTGGCCCCTTTCCTGGCTGAAGCGCTGGCCTCCGCAGGCCATCAGAAGCCAGCCAGGCTGGGGCCGTCCCTTTACGTCCCGGCCTTCAGGGGATAAACCCTAACCCTCCCCCTGTCTCCTTCACCACGTCTGGGCACCTCGGCCAGGGAAACTCACGGGGTGTCAGTCCTGCAAGTGGCCCAGGGCAAGCCACCTGTCATCAGCTGGAGGGGACTCCACTGTTGCCAGTTACAGCACAAAGCCAGGAGGTCTGCTCTGCTTGGTGCCTCCAGGAAGGCTTCCCAGAGGTGGTGTCACTTCAGAGATTCTTGAAAGGTCCATGGGAACTTGCTCGATGGGCAAGTTCTGGGAGCGGTGGGAACGGAGGAGCAGGAGTGCTAGGCTGGTGTGGCCGTCAGGGGCCCCGGAGCAGCGGGTGAGCTCACAAGTGTGCCTGGGGACCTGCTGCGGGGGAGAACTGTGCAGGCAGGGGGCTGGCCCGGTCCCAGCGGGGTAGCCCCCTGGCAGCTGGTGCAGGGGGGCCAGCAGGTGAGTCTGGGCTGGTGACTGGTCTGGCTGGCGGTCTCAGAAGGCAGCTGCCCGGGCTGGGGGAGGGGTGGGCAGGAAAGGCGGCTCTGGAGGCCTGGGTCCCTGGCGGGCCAGCAGCAAGGGTGACTTCTGGTTCCCGGTCTTGGTGAACAGCTGGATTTGGTGTGGAAGCTGCGGGGACAAGGTCGAAATGCCCTCGTTCCCCTTGGACCACTGAGGCCCGTGCTGAGTTTCCAAGGTGAGGATACCCAAGCGCCCATACCCACCAGGGCACCCAAACCCCTCGGCTGCTTCTGGGGAGCCCTGCAGACATTTGCAGCCCAAGGCCCTGCACCCCAGGGCCCCCGCTGCCCACCTCCAGCGTCCCTCACCAGTGCAGGGAGGGCCGTGAGCGCATCTGGGCCAGCTGTGCCTGTGCCCTGTGCCTGATGACGGGAATGATTAATGAAGACCTCACTCTCAAAGCCGCTCATCTCTGCGGACCACCCGTGGGAAGATGAAAGGTGGCTCTGACGGGCTCCCTCCTGACTCGGCCTCCCCAGCGGCGCCCACAGGTGCACTTCCGGCCCTGGAGCCTCCGGCAGGGCTCTGCTCCCCGGCGCCCCCCATGTGCTGCTGTTTCACTGGGCACAGTCCCGCTCGTGTCTAGTCCCTTGGGATAGACTTGGGGAGTAAATTGGAAAAACCACATGGATTAGACAGCGCTCTTGCGGCGAATCTCTTTCTCTCCCCTGGGAACCCCGAGGGACCCTCCTGGGTTCTGGCTCACGGAGCCGTAGGATGTGCAGTGTCTGTGGGTCTCACTTCCTCCTCTCCCCTTCCTGCCCTCTCCCCTTGCTCTGACATGTTCCTCTCGGAGGCCTCCTGACGCCACGCTGGGCCTGGATGATGGTGACAAAACGCCCCAGTTCCCCACTCCTGTCTGTGTCTAACCCCTGCTTTCCCTGCGACTGTGCAGCCCCTGCACCCATGGAAGGAGACGGGCGCCCCGGCAACTGTGACGTGGCTGGACCCAATAGGGCAGCGATGGGTGCCTCCGCACGCCTCGTAAACTGTAAGGGGTCTAAGCCATCAACATTTCCCGCCGAGTTTTCATTTTTTGTGTTCGATTTAAAATGTTCTCCCTATGCTGGGGTCATACAGATTTTATTTTATGTTTTCTTCTGTAAGTTGTACAGTTCTTTTCACACTTTGTAACGTATATCTTATTGGTGATGCTGTTACAGTTGCCCCAGTTTCTTTTCCCTTTGCCGCCCCCGCAAAGATCCCCTTCCCTCCTGCAATCCCGCCCCCTTAGGTCATGTCCGTGGTCATGCATGTAACTTCTTTGATTTCACCCTCTTCTGTATTGTTCTGAGCTTCCTCCTGTCTTGTACCCACCAATTTCATTTCCTCATCTTGCACCATTTCCCCGTTTCTTCCCCTTCTCCCTCCCAGCCCATAACCCTCCCAATGATCTCCATACCTATGATTCTGGTCCTATTCTGATTGTTTGTTTAGTTTGCTTTTTGTTTTTATTTTTTTTTAGATTCAGTTGTTGATAGCTGTGAGTTTGTCATCATTTTAGTGTTCAGAGTTTAGTTTTGATCTTCTTTTTCTTAAGTAAGTCCTTTTAACATTTCATAGAGTAAGGGCTTGATGATGAACTCGTTTAGCTTTACCTTGTCTGGGAAGCACTTTGTCTGCCCTTCCATTCTACATGACAGCCTTGCTCCCTGGCTGGTGGCACAGTGGATAAGGTGCCGGCCTGTGAACCCAAAGGTCGCTGGTTCGATTCCCAGCCAGGGCACATAAGCAGGTTGCAAGCCAGGTCTCCAGCCAGGTCTGTAGCTGGAGGCAGGTGAAAGGCAACCACACATGGATGTTTCTCTCTCTCTCTCTCTCTGCCCCTCTTCCTTCCCCTCTCTTTAAAAATAATAAATAAAAAATCTGATTGGCTTTTGTGGGGGATGGGTGGGTGGGGAGGGGGACGGAGGGGAGCAGGGGGGCGATGGATGTATTACAACAACAATTTAAAAAATCTTTAAAAAATAAATTAAATAAATGACAACTTTGCTGGGTAGAATAATCTTGATTGAAGGTCTCTGCTTTTCATCACTTTGAATATTTCTTGCCAGGCCCTTCTTGCCAGCAAAGTTTATTTTCAGAAATCAGCTGATAGTATTATTGGAACCCCTTTGTAAGTAACTCTCTTCTTTTCTCTTTCAGCTTTTAAGATTCTCTCGTGGCCCTGGCTGGTGGCACAGTGGATAAGGCACCAGCCTGCGAAACCAAAGGTTGCTGGTTCGATTCCCAGCCAGGGCACATAGCCAGGTTGCAAGCCAGGTCTCCAGCCAGATCTGTAGCTGGAGGCAGGTGAATGGCAGCCATACACTGATGTACCTCTCCCTCTCTGCCTCTCTCCCTTCCCCCCTCTCTGGAAATAATAAATAAAATCTTAAAAAAGGAAAAAGATTCTCTCTTTATCTTTAACCTTTGGCATTTTAGCTGTGATGTGTCTTGGTGTGGTTCGATTTGGATCTAGCTTGTTTGGGACTCTCTGTGCTTCCTGAGCTTGCATGTCTATTTCCTTCACCAAATTTGAAAAGTTTTCCTTTATTATTTTTTCACACAAGTTTTCAATTTCTTGCCCTTCCTTTTCTCCTTCTGGCACCCCTATGATTCAGATGTTGGCATGTTTAAAGTCATCCCAGAGGTTCCAAGGCCTCTCTTCATTTCTTTCAATTCTTGTTTCCTCATTCTGTACTGATTGACTGTCTATTTCTTCCTTATGTTCCAAATCATTGATTTGAACCCTGGTTTCCTTCCTTTCAGCATTGGTTTCATGTGGATTTTCCTTCACTTCATTTAGCACAGCCTTCACTTCTTCTCTTCTGCATTTTCATGCACGTCTGTCAAGTCTGTGAGCATCTTGATCACCAGCATTTTGAACTCTGAGTCTGTTAGGTTGGCTGTCTCTTTATCGCTTAGTTTTCCCACTGGAACCTTGGCAGTTTCCTTTTCCGGTCCACACTTCTCTGTCTCCGGAGCTTGACAGGCTCCTGTGTTTGCCTCTACGTATTAGGTGGAGCTGTGGCACCTGTTACCTTGTAAGGATCTTAGGTATTTGTCAGTCCCGGGCAACCTGTTTTACCACATTGTGGTGCTGTGTGTGGGGGAGAGACTGAGAGGGGAAAATGCCACTGCTCAGTGCTCCCCCCTTTTTCCAGGCACTTCTTTCACTTTCTATATGGGACTGGCACCTTTCTTGCTGTTGCTCTGGCTGTGGTTCCCATAGTGGGTGGATCTGTGGACATTCCAGGACCCTGAGGGCCTCTAAACAAACAGGCTCTGCTGAGAGACCTGCAGTTTCTTCCTCCACCCCAACCCCCACTGGTTTCCACAGTCAGAAGCGATGAGGCCTTATTTCCCCCCAGCGCTGGCACTCTGAGCCGCAGGGTGTGATCTGGTGCTGGGAGCCCTCACCTGGTGTCCCTACACTTTTCTAACCTGTGACTGTACTTTCTGCCTGCCGGGCACAGCCACCATCGCACTGCAGCGGTGGCCAAAGCGCGTCCTCTCTGTCCCTGCTCCGCCCCTCCTACATGTCTAGATGAGTATTTCTTACTTCTTTGTTTATCGGACTTCTGTGCAGCTCAATTTTCAGGAATTTCTGGTTGTCTCCAGTTTTGAAGTCGATGTATTCCTTCTCAGTTATGGAGGGAGAGGCAGCATGTCCGCCTATGCCCCCATCTGGCTGGAAGTCTGGAAACTCTTTTCCCATTTAAGTCTTTAACCCACCTGGACTTGATTTTTTTTTTTTTTTTTTTTGTGGGTATGGATTTTCCTTGTTTCCAAATGGGAACATGCTCCGCGGGTCCAAGGAACACCACTGCTGGGTGGCAGCTCTGTCCCTGAAGGTGTGTGTCCCTGCCTCTGTCAAAAGTCAAGTTTCCTTACACAGGTCGTTATTTCTGAGTTTTGCAGCATGTGCTCTTCGTCTACCCATCTCATTGTGACCCATTCCCATGCTTTTCTAATCCTTTCTATACTTTTTATTTCCCCAAAACTTTAAGGTTATCCTGGCCCATTTCTCTTTCATTATTTACATTAGTTTTCCAAGCCTTATGGGAAAAAAATCAGTGAGAATCTTTGATTCCAAGTTCACTGACTCCATAGGCTGATTGAAGTAGCCATCTGCATATCCATGGAGTAACACATTTCACAAATTTTCTCAACGAATGTGTTTCACAACTCAAAAATTACAGTTTTGGTTGCTTAAGACTGGGATCTTTTCTCTGCTGCTTTTGTTACTGATTATTGGTGGCATATAGGAGTTCTATTGCTTTTGTATCCAGCCAACTTGCTGAATATTAGTTATACCTGTGTAATTATTAGCACTACTTTTCCCAGTTTGTCCACGGATTATCTGGGATTTTCTCTATGGGCAATCAGTGTTTTCCAAAGTTACGTTTTAATGTTTTTCTTGTTTGATTGCATTGTCTGTATTCACTAACATAATGTTGAATATAAATGATGATGAAGGTGTATTGAACCAACCCTGACATTAAGAGAAAATGTAATAACTAAGTGTGATATCTATTCAACATTAAAAAAAAAAAGATTTTAAAAATTTATTTATTTTTAGAGAGAGGGGAGGGGAGGGAGAAAGAGAGGGAAACATCAATGTATGGTTGCCTCTCTCACGCCCTCAACTGGGGTCCTGGCCCACAACTCAGGCATGTGTCCTGACTGGGAATCAAACCAGTGACCCATTGGTTCATAGGCTGGCACTCATTCCACGAACACACCAGCCAGAGCTCAACATATTTTAAGAATTTTTAAAAATTATTTATTTCCAGAGAGAAGGGCAGAGAGGGGGGAGGAAAGGGAGAGAAAGATCAACATAAGTTTGTGTTTCACTTGCCTCCAGCTACAGACTTGGCTGGAGATCTGGCTTGCAACCTGGTTATGTGCCCTGGCTGGGAATTGAACCAGCGACCTTTGGGTTCACAGGCTGGTGCCTTATCCACTGTGCCACCAGCCAGGGCTTCAACATTTTTGATAAATAGTCTTTATTGGGTGTGGCAGAGCCTGAATATTGTCCCTCATTACCCGTTTCATTCTGATAATAGAACTCCTTTGAATTTTCGCTGGGTGTTCTCACACAGTAAACCCCATGTCCTCCAGGGGCTGAATGGGCTGGGGCAATGCCCCTCCAGCCTCCCTCCCTTTGGGGAAGCAGGGTCCTGCCTGGAGGCCACCTTCTCTAATCCAGGTCACCTTCCTCAGGCCACATGGACCTTCCTGTCCTGGTCCTCCTACTTCCTGTTCCCTGTAACTTGGGGAATGGTGGAATATTGCTGCCCGTCATGTCCCGTGCTTTCCTGGCTCCTGTCTTCACAGTCTTCTTGAATTTCTGCGGGCTCAGCCTGGCTTTCCTCCCTCACCCTTCAGGGTCCTGTGTCCTCCTGGATTGCCCACTACTGGACAGTCATCAGGCCTGCGACTTTGTCTGAGTCCTGGCTGTGTGTCTGTCCTGCCCCAACTCTCCGCCTCACCTGGACCATCTCCAACCCAGAGGGGCGGCGCCTAACGCATTTGACCTCCTGCGCTTGGCCCTCTTGCCTCCCCACAGCATGTGAGCGACTTGTCCTCTCACTGCCCTTACGTCCTTGCTCATCCTGCTTCGTATCTGGAATCCCCTTCTCCTTGATTTCCGGCCAGTCTCACTAACCTTGGAGACCCGGCCCCTCCTGTGGTCTCCAGGCTGGGTCAGGGCCTCCCCCTACCCCCTGCCCATAGCATCTGAGGCCACCCCTGGTCCTGGCTCCAGGGCTCTGATGGTGTGGTCGCTGCTCTGACCCTCGTGGGCAGGAGCAGAGCCTGGTAACCCTCTGCACGCTCTCCCCATCCTGGCCCGGCCCCCAGGCCGGAGGTGTCTGTCCGCTGAGCCCCGGGCGGTTGCCTGCCAAGTTGCTGAGCTCCGCAGGTGGGGGCAGGAAGTGGCGTCCGCAGTCCTCCCTCTCCTTCTGTGGCCCCAAATGGATGCTCCTGCCGGCCGGCCAAGGTCAGCGCCCTTTCCAACAGCCCTTCATTAGCAAGTGGGCATCTTGCTGAGTCAGCGGGGACCGCTTCACGGCCCCCGTTCAGGGTCACTAGGTCCCTGCAGCGTGTGGCCGAGGGCAGCTGGTCGACAACAGGAGCCATTGTCCTGCCGGCCGCGGGCCGCAGCCAGCCCAGGCCCATCTGGACGGGGCAGGGGGCGTGACCTCAGCAGAGAGATCCTGCCAAGACCAACGAGAGGGACGCCGACGGCGTCACCAAGAGCCAGGCCCTCCGGGGTCTGTTCTCACCACTCCTGTGTCCCTAGGAGAGGGTCTCCCTGGGTGAGGCCAGTCCGGCTTGTCGATAGGTGATGGGGCCCAGCTGTCCCATGAGGCATCTTGTCTCTGCGCTCCGCTTGGTCCCCAGCCCCGAGCCAGCCCAGCCCGTGACGTCCCCATGTGGAGACATGGACCCAGCCCACCTCTCGCCCTCCGGTCCCACCCCCATGAAAATCGTCCCTGAGCTCTGTCATCCAGTGAACCAGCTTGACGGTGGACCCGTCCTCAGGCCGCAGGGACGCAGGGCTCCTGACAGGCGTGTGAGGCCCAGGTCAGCAGGAGTCGGTGTTGGCATGGCAGGCAGCCAACCACCCCGCAGGGACCCCACTTCCTGAGGGCTCCTCATGCCACCACCGCCCAAGGACGCGTCTTCTCCGTGAGCCTCCTGTGACCCCACGGCCGCCATCCTTCTCAAGATGACGCCGCACTTGCTCCTCGCACTTTCTTATTTCAAGAGATAAACACCCAGGCTCAGCCGGAGGCCCCACTCCCGCCTCCTCGCCCAAGGTCACCCCTGTTCTGCCGACGCTGCTTCCAAGGCTTCAGCTTCGTGGGTGCCCGCAGGGCCAGCAGGTGAGGCTGGTTTGGGTGTTGGTGGCGCTAACAAGAAATGCGACCGTGTTTCACCCTTTCCCGTCCCTGCGGCCGCCCGCCCGGAGCTGAGGAAAACCCAGCTGTCTGCACACGTGTCGGGCGTCTGTTGTAGACACCTGCGCTGCTGCTGAGGAAAAGGAAACGGAGGCTCGGAGAGGTGAGGGGCTGGCGCCCACCCCTGGGCCTGTTGGTGTCCGAGCTGGGCCTTAGAGCCGGCCTGGCCGCAAGCCACCCTCTATCCACGGGCTGCAGAGCGTCTCCCGGGAGGGCAGGGGCTTTCTGTCACCCACCCCCTGGGCCTTGCTGTCCCAGAGACGAGCTGAGCTCTGCCCAGTGTTCTGGGCCTCGCCCAGCCGGCCCAGTGCCCCTCCTGGTCCGGACAGCCTGCTCCCCGAGCAAGGCCCAAGTGTCCTCATGGCCAGGCGTCGGCCCCACTGTCCCCTCCCCACGCTTGCTCTTCCTGCCTGGGTCCCCCTTGTCCTTCGGGGCCAGCAGAGGTGCTCCCGCCAGGTGCATCAGCCGAATGGGACATCACGTGGCCAGTCGCCAGCTGAGGATCAGGCAGCGCTCCCTGGAGACCCAGGAGACGGTTGTCCCCCCAGCAGACCGGGAGCCAATCTCCCGTGAGGCTCAGGCTGCCCCCACCCCCTGCCAGGGGCCATCCTCCTGCGGCGTGACCTCTTCTGGGGATGGGGCTCAGTTCCACCCCTCAGAGGAGGGCGCGTCCTAAGCCGGGCCCGGCCTGCAGCCCCAGCCCTGCATGTGAGCAGAGCGGCCCATCGAGCGCCCGCCTGCCGCGTCCACCCCGGGGCCCGCATTTCCGGCTCAGACAGGCTAAGCGACGTCTGGGGCTCTGGCTGCTCCGGAAAGGCCACTAATTAAGATGTCTCTTGTCTTGGTGCCCCAGATCCTTGTCTTGTCCCTGATCCGGTTATAGCCAGTGACAGCTCCGAGGTGCTGCCCCCGGGAGCTCGTGTGGGGGGAGAGGACAGATTGCTGGGTGACCTGGGGTTGCCGCCCTGCTCCCTGGGGACCGGCTGGGGGCAGGCAGCGTGACCTGCGATCCCTGCAGCTGTGGAATCTGGCAGGAAGGGCATCTGCCACTGGGAGCCCAGGGAGTGATGGCAGGGTCCTGGGCAGCGTGTGCGCACAGGGGTCCTCCTGGCACGCCACTGAGTTGACTCCCAGCCAGGGGTCATCACTCCCCTAGCGATTAGCCTCCAGGACTCTGGGCAGGCACCCCTGGGGGCCACCTCCCTTCGTGCGTGTAAGGCGGTGTCGGTCCTTGCCGTGGGGCCCCGTCTGCCCTCAGCGGTCACCTGAGCGCCCCCTGCTCTGACCCAGCCGTGAATTCTCTAGGAGCGGCCATGCTCCGTCTCAGGCCCGAGAGCCCCCAGGCTCTGAGAACCTGCTGTGTGAGAGAGAAGGTCGAGGGGACCCCGCCAGGTCCTTGAGAGCTCTGTACCTACAAGCTTCCCCCTCAGGCTTCCAGAGCCTGCGCACTCCACCGGGTCCTGTTCCCCCTGCGCTGACAGGACCTGAGCTTGTCTTCGGGGTCATTTTAAAATCTGGAAGGCTGGGAATAAAAAAAGAAACAAAAAACACTTCCATATTCAAACCCAGAACGTCCTGGTCCCCACACATTGTCTCACTGTTTCTTGGGAAGTTGGCTCCTTCGCTGACCGGCCTCCCTGGCGTCAGGGGCAGCAGAGCGGAGGTGGCACTGTGACCAGCGAGGGCCGGCCTGGTGCGCCCGGGGGCCACCGCCAGGGCGGCAGCTTTGGAGGGAAGAAAAGGTTTTCATCTGGGAGTTAGCCGGCCCGGCACAGCCTCGTCTCCCTGATCAGGGTCAGGGTGGGATGTTGAGCGATGCAGTGAAGGGTGCTCAGCTGTCACCCTTGGGGGGCGTGTCTGAGTTTAAATGTTGGCTCCAGGCCTCGTTGGAAATAAGATGGGACCGGTCCGAGATGGGTGTGCGGTCACAGCACTTCCAACATTTTTGTTCTGGAAACCGCTGGATGGAGGGTGAGCAAACTACAGCCCAGGGTCCAGGTGCAGCCGCAGTCGGTCTTGTGACCAGAACTCAGTGTCCCCACTCGCTTCTGCCCAGTCCCTGTGGTTCTGAGCAGCTGCGGCAGACACACAGGCTGCAACGGGACTGTCAGGCCCTCAGCACCTCCCCCTGCTCGTTCTGTCCCTTCGCAGGGGACGCAGGTCCGTCACGCGTTCACCAGGCCTATTTCCTGGTTCCCATCGAACTGTGGTGACCGTGCTCTCCCGTGGGCCACCGAGTAACCCGGGTATCACAGGACACAGCTGGGCCACGGGCATGGGCCGTGAACGTGAGATCGAGGTTTGTCACCGTAGCGTGGACCGGAGGCAGTTGTCAGCGAGCTGACCCACCTGTCCCTGTTTCGGGGCCCGGGGTGCCCGAGGGCGGGATGTGGTTGACAGTGACCAAGGCTGGCCCAGAGCCGGACACAGGCAGGGAGTTGACCCAGTCCACGGTCAACTAGCCTGTCCGCGGTCCCCACGGAAGCCGTCACCATTCCACCTTACCACGTATCTCACGCACGTCCCTACGCTGCCCGCAAAGGGTTGGGAGTGGCTCACGGCAGCGGCACGTTAAACAAACATGATAAAATCCGAGCAGAAACCGCAACATGACCACAAGGGAACGCATGTCCTCGCTGCGAAGGGCCAGCGCTGCTGCCATGTGGAGGGTTCCGGGGCCTCCAGGCGCCCTGGCACCCGGTTCTCAGTCCTCACAGGGAGCCCCCTGTGGCGAGGGCTCACCAGGTGCCCCGTTCTGAAGTAGGGTGCGCCCTGCGCGCCCTCCTGGGACCTGGGCTGGCGGGCCAGGTGGCGGACCGCACTCCAGCCCCGTGGTGACGCCTGGCGCCCGTCCAAGGCCAGGGCCGGCGATTTACCACATCTCTGAGCTCAAGTGCAAACAAGCCCCGGGATCACCTCTGCGTTTGGGGTCAGATGGCATGAATTTCAGTGGCGAAAGGGTCCACGCTGCGATCTCCGCTTTCCGCATGAGCGGGCACGCTCGGGCCAGGCCCACCCATCGCCCGGGAGCTTCGGTAAATCTTTTGACAGGCGTCATTGTCTGGGGCAGCGCCCCACACGGCTCCTCTAAACGGAGCTGTTCATACGGCGATAATGGGAGGCCGGGCCCTGCTGATGGCGGCAGTTTCACGTCGGTGACCCGTCTCATCCGGGTGCTGCGGACGCAGTGCTGGCTGGCTGGCAGCGCCTCGCACAGGGGAGGGGGCTCCCCTTAGGTCTGGGCTCTGGGCCATGAGCCTGGGGTTCCTGGGGAGGAAGGCCGACGTCAGAAACTCTTTCCTCCCACTGTCGTGGGGTGAGGGCAGGGGTGTAGGTCACGTTAGGACACCGACTTCA
Organism: Noctilio leporinus; assembly: GCA_004026585.1. Lineage (NCBI taxonomy): Eukaryota > Metazoa > Chordata > Mammalia > Chiroptera > Noctilionidae > Noctilio > Noctilio leporinus. The sequence goes on along the minus strand of PVIW01006058.1, from coordinate 25,178 downwards.
TCTCCTTGGCCTCAGTTTTCTCATCTGTCAAATGGGATTAAGAACACCTTGGGGGACTGAGCCGGTGTTATAGGGCAGAACGCGGTAAGATGTTCTCTGTCCCAGCATCAAGCACTGGGCCAGGTCCATAGAGGCACCAAATAAAGGTGTCACGTGGACAACAGCCAGTGCCCCGCCATGGTGTGTGCTTGACCAGGAGGAGGCTGGTGGAAGCTAGGACAGCCATGGAGGGCACGCTTACACAGGGGACAGCTGGGGAGGAGCACCCCTGCACAGGGGACACCTAGGGAGGGGTACACCCTGCCTGCGTGGTGGGATCATTCTTCAGACACAGCAACCTGAGTGACCCCACCGGATTGGGTCGCCTGTCTCAGGGCACACCCTTACCCCTCCCTGTGGGCCTCGGGTGTCCCACCAAGGCAGGATGCCTCTGCCATGCAGCTCAGACGCCCTCAGTCCCCAGACCCCAGCCTCCAGGAGAAGGAAGGGGACCGCCTGGAAGCTGTGGCCATGTCCTGCGCCCCATCTCAGGGTGCCAGCAAGAGGCCCCTGAGGCCCGACCCTGCGGGGAAGCGGGGTGACGGCCCCCTCCCCCGAAGTCAGCTCTGTAACGAGAGCTGGGCAGCATGCCCGTTACAACACCAACAACAACCTCGCCTTTTAATTCTGCAACTGGAGAGGGGCCAGGGGACTCAGGCCTCCCCGGGGGGCCTCGGGTGACTTATTGATCCATTGGTGACAAATGTTCGTGATTCAGGGTGAGGAGGCTTTCAGCGGCCAGGGGGTCTGTTGGGAGAAGACCCCCAGATGCACCCCAGAGCAGGGCGGGGAAAGGAATCTGACCGAGCCCAGAGATTCCCCTCCTAGACCGAGGCTGGCGTTGACCGTCTGATCACTGCAAGCCAGCACTGGCCGTCCGTCCGGCCCGAGGCCCTCAGAGGCTGCTCGGTCCTCCGAGCCCCGAGCCAGGAGGCCGGGGCTCCAGTGTGAAGATGGGAACAGGGTGCGGCAGGGCACGAAGCTGGCTCCTCCTCCTGCTCCTGCCTCCCCCCATCTGAGCAGCTGTACCCCATGTACCCCGTTATGCGTGTATAATATAAAATATGCCTTTCTAACTCTTTTTAAGCGCACAATCCAGTGGTATTCATGACATTTACAACGTTGTGCGTCATTTCCAAAACCCCTTCATCCCTGCAACCCCCGGCTTCATCCAGTGAATGATGGTGACACTCCCTGTGGTGCCCGGGCCACACCTGCCTGGGTACCCCAGAGTCAGCCCTGGAATGTGGCTGGGGTGCCGCCTGCCAGCTCTGCTCCCTGTGCTGCAGACTTATCAGCGTTATCCACGGTAGTGACAGCACTTCCAAATGAAGTCATGCAAGAATCCAAGAATGACGCAGGCTCTAGAGCTCAGTTCCTTTCGGGGAGAAATGAGAACACTGCCCCTGCCTTCTGGAAGTCCCCCATGGGCTTTGGCAGGAGGGGAACTGAGTTGGGGGCTAGGAGAGGAGCCCGGCCCTGCTGTCTGCGGCCGCCCTGCGCCAGGGGAGGACTTGGTGCTGGGAGCTGGGCTCGCCGGCGGGCGCACCCAAGGGCCTGGGCCTCCAACGCCGCCTGCCCCCCGCAGCTAAACCTGTGAGAGGAACCGCCGGCTCTGCTTGTGAAGGGCACCCATGAGGTCACGCTGCATTTGAGGGGCAGTGCCTTCGGGGAAGGGGGGCCAGGAGATCAGTCCTATAACCTCGTGTGGTTCACTGTCAGCTCTGCCTGTTTCAGTCACTGGGGCAGTTTTAGCTCCTGTCTATCCATCCATCTGTCAGTCCATCCCTCCAGCCTGCAGTCCAGGTCCTGTCATCTCTCTCCTGGGTGACACTGATCCCCCTGTGGAGACACCAGGGTAACCCATTCCCTCCCACGGAGTTCGGCTTCTTTACAAGCATCACCTAGGTGGAGGGCGTGGTCTGCGACCCTCTCCAGAAGACCTGCGAGGTGCTTAGTGGGAGAAGGTGCTGGACCAACGTGACCTCCTCCACCCCTGGCCCTGGGGTAGAAGGAGGCCTCGCGGTTGTGCCCCAAGTGGCCAGGGATGGCCCACCAGCTCTCAGCCCAGCCCACAGTGCTCCTCCTCAGGCGCCGGTGGCCTGTGTTGCAGGCCCCAGGTTCTGAGCCAAAGAGCAGGCTCTGCCCTCAGGCCGCAGAGCTGTCCCGTGTCCCCTGACGACCCCGCCGGGCACGGGACCCCGGAGCGGCCTTCCGCAGAATCGATGGCCGAGACGATCAGCTGGCAACGTGATACTAATGGACGCAGAATTAAAACGCCAAGGCCCATATTAATCTGGACAGCCGTGGGGCCCTGGATGGGGCAAGCGGGGCGCAGTGAGTGGCCCTTAATGGAGCCGTATTGACCAGGCAGCGGAGACCACAGCAGCTTGGATGTCACTCTGCAGCCCAGAAACTGGGGGTTTATGGATTTCAGTGTTTTATAGGTTTGGGTGATTTTTTTTAAAAGTGACCTCTGTTTTTCCCCCGGATCAATATACTCTTTTTAGTTGAGCATGATGACCAATATTCCATCAGTGCTGCCCCTGGGGAGGTCTGTAGAGATCAGTGCTGGAAATATTAATATCTGCTGGTAGCAGGGTCTCAGCGACACGGACACCAGGAGCAATGGGAGCCCTGGGCCAACGTCCTGTGCTCCTGCGGAGGAAGTGTTAAGTGACACACAGTCTCCAGCGTGCACAGCCACCCAGGACGGGGCCCCCTGGGCTGGGGCCCTGTTTTAAAGAGGAGGACACTGAGGCTCAGGTCACCTAGCCACAAGGACAGTCCACGCAGTGCGGGGCTGCGGCCCAGGACCTGCACCGAGGCTGCGGAGAAGCCGGTCAGACGCCCTCTTCTCCGGAGGCCTGTGTGTGGACAAGCGGGCGCAGGTCAGGGTGCTGTGAGGTTCAGGAATGAGAAACCTGGGCCTGGTGCCCCTTAGGGTGCTCTGGGAGGCCCTGACGGGTCTGGCTCCATGGGTGGGGTGTTTTTGTCTCGCAAAGTGGAGGGTCGCTGGTTCAATTCCTGCTCAGGGCAAGTGCCAGGCGTTGCGAGTTGGATCTCTGGTCAGGGTGCATATGAGAGGCAATAAATTGATGTTTCCCTCCCTCCCTCTTTCTCTTCCCCTCTCTCTAAAAATAAATAAATAAAGTCATAAAAAATAAAGCACCCTGGAGAGGGCAGGGGACCAACCCAACATCCCCACCCCACTTTTCCCAGCAGCCATGGCCTCGTATGACTCACATTCCCTGCCCTCACCCCCCTTCCTCCACCTGGGCAACAGCAGACAAGGCCCATGGCCTCACAGGCAGGTGTGGCAACTCCTCCAAGCAGCCCTCCTGGCTACACCCTAGAGGCAGCCCCACCCTGCACAGAGGCCCAGTGACACCCTCCCTTTTTCTGTCCCCTCCCACTGCCAGAGTGACCTTTCTGAAGGTCAGATGGGCCTTATTCCTCTTCTGCCTTCAGGCGAAGTTCACTCTCGATGGGGTACTCAGGCCAGCCCTGCTGTGGCCCTGCTGACCTTCCACCTCTCACCTCTCACCTCTCACCTCTCCTTACCCTCTAGTGTCTGCCGCTGTGGCCACATGGCACTCGGACACACCCCAGGACACATAGGGGGCCTCAGGCCATGCAGGCTGCTGCCTCCATCACAACATGGGGGTGAGGGAGGAGCCAGGGAGGGAGAGGTGGGGAATGAGGGATGGGGTGCATCTGAGGACCAGGGATCAGGCAGCCTGTGAGTCCCTGAGAAGCACGGGGGTCCGGCCACTCTGTCAGGTGCTCCTAAACAGCCACCCCCGACCTGGGGCCCAGAGCCCCCATCCCCAGCGCATCTTCTCCCAGCAGGGCCACGTCCCATCTGGGGCTGCACAGCTGCAAGGGGCAGCCTCTCCCCATGCACCCCCCTGCCTGGCTGGGAGCCTGAGTCAGCTCTGCTCTGTGAATTTCAGACAAATGCTTAGATGAATTAATAAAATAATGCCCCAAAATGGCAGGTGCAATTCCCCTCCATCTCCTGATGGGGCGGCCCCCACTTTGCTGAGGGCAGCGGGGACAGTGGGGATGAGGAGGCGAGAGGGGACCGTGGGCAGTGTTGTGTCCACCCTGCTGACGCGCTGGGTCCCCTCTCCTCCCTCCGCCGTGTGCGCCCCTTGCAGGTGGACGGGTGACCTGGTGGCTGAGGCCACGTCTGCGCCTGTCGGCTGGATGGTCAGGCCCGCCCGGAGCCCAGCCCGCCCAGCACAGTGAGGTGAGCCCGAACGTGTTCGACACTGAATAATTAATTTTCGTTCCGAGATAAAATCATTGTCTATTGATTTACAACCCCTCCATGCAATAAAGCTTCTGGATGGAAACCTGACTCTTAATTATTGTCCCTGGACCCGCCAGGAGGTGTGTCCAGCTGCCGCAGGGGCAGCCCCAACTGTTGGCGGCCGTTTCAGGGCCACGGGGCCAGCTGCCACCCCCCCACCCCCACCCTGTTCTTCCCTGGTGACAAAGCCGGACTCAACCTATATCACCCCCAGGCAAGTGCCCCTGTGGTGGCCTGAGCACGAAGCCGGTCAGGGTAGGGGTGGGAGGGGTGTCACATTGTGCCCTGAAGGGCAGTGATGGTTCCAGGGGGTCAGAGAGAGCCCTTGGCACTGAGGGGCAGCAAGGAGGGTGAGGCTCAGGGCAGGGTTTGGGGTGAGTGTCAGCCCCGGTGGGGCCCTGTCTCCCAGTGGCCAGCCGACTCCCGGTCCTGGGCAGACGGCAGTTGCAGGTGGAGCAGGTGACTGCGTCCATCATCCATCACCCCGGATTCCGACCCAGATCCCGTTCATGTGTCCTGTGGGTCCCTGTCCGTCCCAGCACCGCCTCTGGGTTAGAGCCTGAGTGGGGACCCTCACCTCCCCACAGCTAGCGCCGGCCATGCTGTATCCCCAGGTTCCCACCCTCCAACCCGCCAGGGCAGAACTACGCACAGATGCCCGCGCAGAGGCGAGGAGGCACGTCCAAACCTCGCACGCAGACGCCACGGCGGCTGGCTGAGGCCCGGTCACCCCCTCGTCCTGCCCAGCCCGATGCGGCTGGTCTCTGAGCCCGGCCTGGACCAGCTGGTGGCCATGCGCCTGGGGGCAGGTGAGGCCTGAACCCAGGGTCGGTGGGGACGCCTTGGTGAGTACGTGCTGCACTGATCTGTGGGAGTTAGGCTGTTTCACAATGAAACACAGAACTGCAACAGCCCGGGTTTGGGTGGGTGGGTGGGGGCTGGAAAGCCACCTGTGAGGGCTCTAAAAACAGGATTCCTTTTTATTTTTCCCTCCTTTGTCTTTCTCAGAATTCGGGGACACTTCCGATGCTGTGTTTGCTTGGATTACTGCCCTGAAGGTTCTGGGACGCGGCGGCACAGAGCAGGCAGCCTGCCAGTCCTGGGCGGTGTCTCGGAGGGGACAGGAGGGGCTGCAGACAGAGGCAGAGGGGCCGGTGGGCTTGACACCAGGAGCGCAGGCTGTCCCGGCGGGCTTCCTGGTGGGGGAGGCCCAAGGGGAGGCCCTGCTGCCCCCCTGCCCCGCCCCGCCCCTCCCTGCCCCATGGCTGTGGGGTAACCTGACCTGTCTGCTTTCCCACCACTTTCAACAAATGACTTGTATTGACCTCGCCTGGTGCTGGAGCTGGGGGAGGGCTTAATGGGGGCAATTATAGGGTTTCCATCACCCTTGGTGAGGCCTTGGTGGGGGCCTTTCGGGGGCTGCCGACTGACCCCCTCCCCTTGCTCAGACGGGAGCAGGCGGCCCGGCCCCGCCAGGGTGTGAGCTCACAAGTGGGAGAAGTCACATGCCACCTGGATGCTGGCATGCTCACCGCCCAGACCACCACAGGGAGCGAGGCAGGAGCCCTGAATCCAGCCCGGAGGGCACGTGCAGGTTGCCCACTCAGCTGGGCAGGGTGGGCGCGACCCTCGCTCTGTGCCAGGCCCCGTGCTGGGCGCTTAGGGCTCCGCACACTGAGGGGAGCCCGGGAGCCAGTCTGTGGCCTCTGTCCCTGCTTGTGTGTCTGTCCCAGCACCGTTGTCTTAAGTTCTGAACCTCAGGAGGGCAGCGGCCACCTCCCCCGGTCCAGCGTGGGCCTGGCCATGGGGAATGGGCACTCGTAGGACAGATGGGGTCGCCGAGGGCCCCATGTGGACACAGCCCCTGGTGGGCGGCCACGGCTTCTCCTCCGAACACCGAGAGGCTGAGAGGACTTTAGAAGCCCCTACAGGAGTGGAGGGAGGGGAGGTGGGGGGCTCCCCAAAGACCCCGCAGAAGAGCCGCCACTCTGGGGGCTGCAGAAGATGAAGGCAGAAAGGCACCTCCCGGGGCTGTGCCTGAAAATTGGCCGTAAAGTGCTCGGGCCCCCTGAGGACTTGGCAGGTGGGGGTGGGTGGGAGGCAAGGCCGCCGGGGGTGGTGCAGGGGGCTGTGGACCCTGAGGGGAGGCCACACAGCCTCCACCCCCAGGCCCGCTTGCTCTCAGTCCGGCCTTGGACTTGGTTAGAGGTCGTGGGGGCCCGGCTCTCATGCAGCCCGGAGGCAGGTGTCTCTGGCAGGGCTCCGACCCCGGCCTGGCTGGCAGGGGCTGTGACCTGTGCCGGAGGAACAGAGGGAGGCAGGTGGGGGTGAATGGGTGATTGGACCCCGCTTTGTGGATGGGTGAATGCAGTGTCACTCACGGTCACAAAGGAGACTCATGAACGCTCCTTGCACAGCTGCAAGGCCCTCGGATGTCCTGCACGGAGCAGGTCAGCTGTGTGGAGAACACAGTGGGGGCAGCTTGCCCCCCCAAAACAAAGGCTGAGATGGGGGCAGGGTGTCCGGGTGTGGAGCGGGCGGGCGCCCAGCCCGGCTCTCGGCTCTGGTGTGGGGCAGGGGCTGCGTGTGTGACAGAAGTTAAGTGACTTGCCCACAGTCCCCAGGGTGCTCCCTCAAGGCGCTGGCTCCCGTCCTCGTTTTAGACCCTCGCTGATGGCTTTGTCTCTGAGGGGTAGTAATGAAATAATGTTGGGGCGACAGGACTCTTGTCGCCCGAGAGTGTCTAAGTGCTTTATGAACAATTAATCGGCTGTCGGCCACTCTGGTGGCTGAGCGCAATAGCCCAGAGGCGGGGGTGGCAGGAGGGCGGGAGGGCGGTGGGCCTCTGCAGACAACAGGCAGGGGCCTGGGCTGTCCCGATAAATAAACCTAAGTATGTAGCGATTTAGAATCATAGCTACAAAGAAGCAAGAATCACAGAATAACAGGCTTGGACCTAAGGAGTCTTGAAATCTTATGTAAAGAGTCTTAACCTGCCCTGGCTGGTGGCACAGTGGATAAGGCACCGGCCTGCGAACCCAAAGGTCGCTGGTTCGGTTCCCAGCCAGGGCACATAACCAGGTTGCAAGTCAGGTCTCCAGCCAGGTCCATAGCTGGAGGCAGGTGAAAGGCAACCATACATGGATGTTTCTCTCCTGTTCTTCCTTCCTCCCTGCCCTTCTCTCTAAAACTAATGGGGGGAAAATAGTTTTAACCCACCAGGGCCTATCTGAGCTCCTCACCCAGTTCCGCCTCCTACTTTCAGCCCTGGGCCCCTCATGTATCTTCCTGAGCCTCAGTTTCCCCATTGCCACTGGCCTCCCTTGGCCTGGACATGGGGGTGGAACAGGAGTCAGGGTTCCCAGCCAGCGTGACAGAGAACGAGGTCACAGCCCCGCAGACAGATATGTGAGCGTGAACTGGGGGGACTCCTCAGGTGCAGCTAATTCAGAGAGCCCGGCCGGAGTGGAGGGCACACAGGGTCACCGTTCCCAGCCTTGGCCTGTGACTAGGATGACGTGCCCCGTGGAGGCGTAGAAGCACTAGCTTTCCAGCTGGAGCTGAGGGGCAGGAAGGTGGCCCGAGGTCCCCCGGGGAGGGCTTCGCTGCAGTGGTCAGTGGCCCAGGACAGGTGTCAGATAGAGGCAGCCGCAACCAAGAGGAGGGAGACAGAGGGGGAGACGGAGTGTGACCTTGAGTGGGACAGACCCAGCTGCAAGCCCCACGCACCCATCAAGGTGTGTGCACCGCAGGCCCCTGGCCTCCAGGCCCAGGCTCCCTCCCCAGCTGCGCTGTGCTGGGGCCACTAACTGTCCCTCTCTCCTGTGGCCAGGGAGCCCCGTGCAGGCAGTAACCACAGCGGCCGGCACGTGCGACAGCTGAATGCATGCATGAGCAAGTGACCACATGAACTGGGCAGAGGAAGGCCCGCCCTGCACGGCTGCTGAGGTGGGTGACGTGTGGGCCCAGCACGGTACCCACCTGGCCGCGTGCAGCCCACACGCTTCTTCTCTGCTGGGTCAGTGACCCCTTCTGGACAGGCAGGTCCTGCCCCTTGTCCAGAAGCAGGTCTCCCCACCGCTCCCACCCTAGGGAAACCCCACTCCGCGCGGAGTACAGAGTACTGGGGTGCCCCCGCCCTGCCTAATGACCACTTTGGCAAAAGGCAGGGAATTGCAGCGCTTTGGGGACCACTGCTCACTGGAGACCCCCTCCCAGGGCAGCAGCAGGAGTCCTTTGGTGCAACCACGTGTCACCGGGGCAGAGTGACAGCACAGGCAGCTTTGAAAGCTGATCACTCTGCACTGCTGGGCCATGTCACGTGTCCACCGCATCTGCGATGGGAAGTCCTGGTCTGACAGAAAGCCTGGTGAGTGGCTCCCCTCTTCCATCGGCAGGACAGAGGGGGCAGGAGGAGGGGACCAGGCAGCCGTGGGATGGTCTGAGACCCCCACACGAGTGCAGCTCTGTGTCCGGCACCGGGCACACAGATGCCACCAGCAAACGCTGTCCACTCTTGCTCAGCCGCTTCCTTGGGGCGCCCAGCACAGCGCACCTCCTCCAGGGCTGGACGCGTCAGTCTCGTCCATCCACGGGGATCCCCCCTCCGGAGGTGACCTCGTGCTGGGGGAGGGGGGTGGGGGCTCCGCAGCCTCTAAGGAGGAGAATCAACACCTGGTGCTCCTCAAATTGATGCCAGGCAGGAAGGGACATACAGACCTGCCACCCCAACCAGCTTTCTGCACTTGGACACAGACGCTCCGGCCAGGTCCCGCCTGGTCACAGGGATGTCCCTACACCGTGGGACAGTGAGGAGTGTCCCCCGCCTCCACCTGTCAAACGCCAGTAGCCACCGCAAGCATGACAGCCAGAGCTGCCCTCAGCCTGTCCCTGAGTGCCCAGGGACGGAGTGGCCCTGTGTGAGGACCGCTGCTCACGGAGGCAGGAAGCAGGAAGATCTGGGAGGGCAGCTCAGCCCGCTGCTTGCTTCTGGGGAAGAGGGAGAAGGACAAGGACAGTTTCAGGGGGGCCCGAGGCAGAGCGGGGGCGGGGGTGGGGACAGGGAGGCAGAGCCCAGTGTCACATCAGGAGAACACTTCTGAAGAGGCTGCATGTGGCACCTCCACTGGTGTGTCACCGAGTTGGGGACTGGTGTCCCTGCACCTGACACCTTATCTGACACCTTCGCAGCATCGCCCGGCCGGTGGCCTTGGAGTTAGAAACGCAGATTGTGCGGCCGGGTCGATGCCACTTCCTGACGGCACATTATCTCCGGTGGCCTTGCGTTAATGTGCCGGCTCACTTCCCCGTCCCAGCTGCGGACCCCAAGTGCCAGGCCCCCCCTCCAGCCCTCGGGGCAGGAGCTCATCAGGGAAGGGCCGGGTCTCCGGGGGAGGGTCACCTCTCCAAAGTGCTCAGAAGTGTTCAATTGCTCCCTGGGGACCCCAGCTTCCCCTGCTAAGTGTCACCAGGCCCTGAGGGACCCCTGACACGCCAGCAACAAGTTTGCTGAAACGCTGAGTGCTGTGGGCTTCCGGCTCCGACGCCCTGGGAGCAGCGCGGAGAGAGCTCAGGGTCTGCAGGGCAGGGCTGGCACCGCGGGGCTCACAGGCTGCGGCGTTGCTGAGACGCCCCTCATGCTCAGGGGTCTCAGGGTCAGTCGGGGCGCCTCCTCCTGCAGCCACACCGGCCCCCATGCGGCTCCATCCATGCCCCACGCACCTGCTTCCCACCTGGGCCATCAGCCGCAGGGCAGCTGGAACCTCCACCCGGGACCTCAGTCCTGAGCTCGGCCCAGACGCCAGCCGGGTGCTGTGCGCCCAGGACGGGCCGAGGCTGCAGGGCCAGCCAGCTCCCGGGAGCCCAGCTTGCCCTGTCCCTGCCCCCCTTCTCCGCATCAGGCCCCCCACATCCCGCAGGTTCCCCTGGAGGATGTCGGCTGGCCGTCCTGGTTTGCCTCGGAGCTCAGCTCAGAGGCCGGCACCACCTTTGAGCACAGGCGTCTCTCTTGTCACCAGGAAGGACCTTGGTGGCCTCGGTCTAGAGCAGTGAGCGGCGGAAGCTGTCGAGAGTCAAACCTGGGGCCACCTCCCTGCTTTCAATTTCTCCACTGGCAGGATAGGCTCCCTGGGCTCTGTCCCCCAGCTGCCATGACCGTGACCTCGCCCATCCCCATGGGGCCGTGAGCATCTCCAGGGACAGCCCTGCTGGCAGTGTGACCTCAGCCCCAGTGCGGCAGGGGCGGCACACGCAGGACCCTGGGTGAGGGAGCTGGTGTGGAGCCACGTGCGATTCTAGGATCTGCTCCGAGGGGCGTGGGGAGGCGGTGTGGTGACTGTCTGTCCACGGGAGAGCGGGCATCCGGCTGGCCTCCCGCGGTGGCTTGGATGGCTTTGTGGACATGCCCACAGCGGAGCAGACTGGCAGCAGCCTCAACGCCAGAGCATCGGTGGGAGGGGGGGAGCCCTTTGGCTTCGGGGTGCGCAGCTCTGATTGGCTCCGGCAGGAAGGCAGGGGCGGGCTCGGGGCGAGGTGGGAGTGGGAAGTGGTCTGCCATCACCAGATGTGGCCCAATTAATGGGGCCGTGAAGGGGACCGTGGAGGGGCTCTGGGGAAGGCAGCAGCTGTGTTCGAGCTGTGGGGTCCTCTCTGCATGCTGTCCCCTGCCTCGGGCTCCTGGCCAGGCCTGTGCACAGAGGTTTGCTGAGGCTCCTGGTCTGGGGACCCTCTTGCCTCTCATGTACCCCTACCCCACCACATCACCCCTGGAGACAGTGCCGCAGGGGTCTGAGGGGGCTTCGGGCCCTGGGGTGCTGCGGGAGGGGAAGGTACATACTTGGGGGCTCAGGCAGCTCAGGGAGCAGTGCCAGCCGCTGGGACGGTGGCTGAGCCTTGTCCCCAGCTACAGCCTCAGGCTTCCTCCAGACCGAGGGGCACCCTGGCTTCCAACACAGGGAGAGGAAGGAGCAGGTGGCTGGACAGAGTCGGGGCCCCCCCAGCGCTGGCGGCTCAGGCCTCCTTCCCTGGGACTCTTCCAAGTGGTAGAGGGTGTGGCCACCCACCACGCTTGTCACACCCAGACTGTTCAAGTCCCTAAACGGAGAGACTCCTCCCTCTTCAGGTTCTACGTAGAAAATGCCAGGCTGGCTTCTGGTTGGCCCAGCCAGGCCACATACCCTCTCTGGCCAGAGGTGTGGAAGGTGTGGTTGGTGGGACCACCCAGAGCGGGAGAGGGCCTTTCACCAGCAAGAAGTGGAGCCCTGGCTGGTGGCACAGTGGATAAGGCACGGGACTGCGACCCCAGCCAGGGCACATCACCAGGTTGCAAGCCAGGTCTCCAGCCAGGTCTGTAGCTGGAGGCAGGTGGAAGGCAACCATACATGGATGTCTCTCTCCCTCTCTGCCTCTCTCCCTGCCCCTCTCTCTGGAAATAAATAAAATCTTTACAAAAAGAAAAAAGGAAGCGGAGGGAGGGGTCCGGCAGAGCAAACACCAGAGGCCCCCTCAGTGCGTCAGGGCGCACAGGGGGCTGGGCTCCATCCCTGAGGGTCAGGACCAGGCGGCGGAGTGGAGGCAGGCTGTGAGCCCCGGGCAGCTCCGCAGGGCGGTGACCCTCCAGACCTCACGCCTCGGCCCCCAGACTGTGACTGTCCCTCACTGTATCCTCTGCGGATGGATCCGGGCTGAGAAGACAGCCCCTCCCCGGGCCAGGTCGTTCTTGTGTTAGAGTCAATGAGCAAGAGACAGACCCGAACTGTGAAGTCGTGTTTATGATTTTTAAAAATTTTGCTGACAGCAAAATTAGCTCTCCCCTCCTTTTTTTTTGCATGCAGTTTGTGTTCCCACAAGTGCATTAAGTCCTGCAACCACGACCACACTCAGAATGCAGCGTGTTTGCACCCCTCCCCCCACCCACAAATGTCCTTAGCATTAGAGCATCCTGGGCCGCCCCCTGCGGCGTTCACAGTCTGTCCCCCGTGCCCACGCGGCCTGTGCCAGGAATCCCGCGCTGAGTAGTGACCCGGCTTCCTCCTCTCCCCACGGCTCCGAGATTTAGCTGGGGGTCTGTGAACTAGGGTTCCCCTGCTTCCCTGCCCAGCGGTGTGCAGACACTGCCCGTCGAGAAGCACGGAGTGTGTTAACCCAGCCTCCTCTTCTGCAACACGGGGGTCGGCTCCAGTTTCAAGCAAATAGGAGCAAAGTTGCCACGGATGCTCACGGGGGGCGCAGGAACGTGGGTTCCCTTTCTCCGGGGTAGGCTCGTACCTGGGCCCTGCCCCTGAGACCCGGGGGCTGCAGGTTTCAGCAGGGAAAAGCGCTACACCGTTTCCCACATTCTCACCGAGGCATAGAGAGTTGTAGGTCCCCTTCACCCTGGTCAGCACATGGGATTGTTGGGTTTAAAAAAACGTCAGCTACCCTCATCAACATGGGGCTGCCGCGCCTTGCAGTTCACAGCGTGCTTTCCTTACGGGAGCCCCCAGCAGCTTCCCGCCCTCATGGGCCGCCACGTGTCCTCACTCGCAAAGCGTCTGTGCGAAACCTTGCCGGTTCGCCGGTGGCTCGTTCCTGAACTTCGAGAGCCCTTTACCCGTCCTAGGTGTAAGCCCCTCACCGCCTGTGTGACCGGCCAAGCGTTGCTCCCGGTCTCTGTTGGTCTGTTTAGTCTCTAAGTAACCTCTTTGGCCAAGTAGACTTGAAACTTTGTGATGCCATGAAATTGATCATTTTTCCTATTAAGGGTCATGCTTGTCTCGATACCTCTTAGAGGACTTGACGAATCCAGGGTCGCAAACATTTTCTTCTTGACGTTTTCTAGTTTCTCATTGGGCTTGTGGAGCTGATTCTGCACCAGGTGCAAGGAAGGGGCGGCCCACAGTCCTGCCTCACCCGGCCCCCCGGGGTCTCTGTGTTTGGCCCTCCGTCTGCACACTTGATTCTGTGCCCTTGCTCTGCCCATCCGTCCCTTCCTGTGCCAACACCATGCTGATCTGATCGCCGTAGCTCTACGGCAGGTCCTGAAATTAGGCTGGATCTTCCGACTCCCTTCTTCTCCGGGGCAGAGGCCTGTCCTGGGCCTGGGGGGCACCGGCTCCCGCCAGGCCGAGGTGAGAGTGGGGCGATGCCCTCATGGTGCCCATTTTCAGGGCAAGGGAACAAGCTCTAGAGAGGGTTAGGGTTCACCCAAGGGGCTCGCCAGGGTGCGCCAGACCGAAGCCCTGGCCCTGTACCGTCCCTTTGGCCACCGCCGTGCGCAGGGGTGGCAGCAACAGGGCAGCTTGTGGCTCCCGCCCCACTGGGCAGGGGGGCACCGTGGTTCTTAATCTGTCTGGGGAGCTGACCCGAGTGTGGAATCTGTCGGGCAGCCAGGACTCGCCAGCTTCGGCTGCAGATGTCACTCCGGGTCAGTCGTCCCCCAGGCTGCCCGAGGCTTCGGTCGCCCCAGAGCCACGCCTGTTGGCTTCCCACAGACCCACTCATCTGGAAGCTCCCGTCTGCGAGGGGTGGGCCGATGCCCGGAGGCCATGGGGCTGACTCCTCCCGCCCCGGGCCCCTGCAAGGTCTGAGCACCCGGACACGCCTCACCTCCGCTTCCCCAAAGGATGAGACCCGGTTCAGGGGCGGGTGCCCTGCCCTGCCGGCCGGAGGCGCTGCCCACTGCGCTGCCATTTGGTCAGCAGGCGTCCGGGCCTGGGCTTCCTCCTGCATTTTACATGACCGCGGGGCCTGTTCCTTGCGCCTGTCTGGTTGCGTCACGTCATGGAGGGTTTCTCCGGCGGTCGGCGGGCTCTGAGCACAGCTGGGTGGCGTTTGCAGCCTAGCTGCTGACCGGGCTGCTCCGTGGAGGTGCTGGCCCAGTGCCCGTGGGGCCGAGCCGCTGGGCCAGGGACGCACCCCTTTAAAGGGGCCGTTTGCCCTGGTCATGCCCATGAAGGGGCAGCAACGCTGGAAGGGCCCCCTTGGAGAGGGGGACGTGAGGAGGGGCTGGATCCTACGTGATGATGCAAGTGATAAGGGGCCGGCGGTGTGTGCGTGTGTGCATGTGTGCACATGTGGAATGTGATTGTGCAGGCATGTGTGCATGTATGAGTGTGCCTGCCAACACGCATGTGCATGACTGTAAACACATCTGTGCATGCATATGGGTACACGTGTATGAGTGTGCATGAAGTCTGTGTGTCGGTGTATGTACCTGTGTAGGCATGCCTGTGTGTGTGAGGGTGCATGGATCGTGTGTGCCCATGTACATACATGTGCATGTGTTAGTGTGCATGGGTATATGTGTATGTGTGAGTGTACTCATATGTGCCCACATACATGCATGTTCATGGGTGTGTGTGTGTGTGCATGCAGGTTTATGACAGAGAGGTTCTCCTGGGCATCCGGCCAGGCCAAGCAGCACCCTGATATGGGAACCGGTGAGAGGGGTGCACCTACCTTAGGGCCAGAGCCCTGCCCCCCACGGCATTAAACACAGCCAGTGTGCGGGGCACACGCCTGGCTTCCTGCTTCCTAATTATTAGGCTTAATGAAAAGGTACCTACTTAATGTCTTCAAATACGCCTGCACTGCGAGGCCCTCGGGTCGCAGGTCCTCCGCTCCGCACCCCAGCCTCGGCCCGCTTGTCCCTGCGTCTCCTCCCCCAGACCTCCCAGCCCACCCTCGTGCACGACTACTTCTCTTGCGCACACAGTGGGACCACGGCTCTGAGCCTCCACGTCCCTGGGTGGCACCTCAGCGCAGGGCCTGAATAGGAGTTTTCTGCCTGCCCACTGGTCTTCCGGGGGCAGCGGGGCTCCGTCCTGCGCTTTTCAGTGGCTCTAGGACCATCAGAGCCGACCTCACTCAGCAGACACACGGCAGGGCTTGGCCAGGTGGAAGCCGCCCTTCCCCAGAGGTGCCAGGTTTTACAACAGCTGTGCCCGACACGGAACACACGTGCCGGGAGATTCACCTGGCAAACATCGAGCCCAGGAGCTGGAGGCAGCCCAGTCCGTTCCTGGGAGTCCTTTTTCTCTGATGGCCAGGTTCACGGCCACGTGTTAATCGGAGGCCCTGGGTAGCGATCAACTGAAACATTAACGCGTCGTTAAAGTGATTTGCAGTCAACACAGTCACAGTTTAATAAACCCATGCCTGGCTGACTCCATGCTGGAAACAATCACTTCCAAGCAGCAGCGGGCTGAACATGCCAGGGGCACATGCGCTGGCAAGGCCCCTGGAGGAACGTGGAGAGGTTGGGCATGGACAGGGTGCTGCGGGGGCTGGGGGGCCGCCAGTCCCCCCGGGCTCTGTGAAGACCCTGCGTCTGGGTGGACCATGGAGAAATGAGGACGCCTGCTCTTGCCCGGCTCACAGAAGGCAGCCTCCTGGCTGAAAGGTGTGGGTTGCTGCCTGTGAACGGAATTAATTGCTCAGGAATTAACTGCCCATCGGCACACCTGGTCGTGGGGGATGGGGGCACTTTTGTTAGACAATTGAAACTGTGACTTGAGGGCAGGGAGAGATGGCTCACTTGAGTGAAGAGAGAGTACCGGCGGGCAACCTCAGCTGGGGAAACTGAGGCCCAGAGGGAGGCGGGAGCATGAGCCGGGTGGGGGGAACTAGGACCGGGAAGCCATGAGGCGGGGTGAACAGGTCCAGGTGGGGGTCAGGACAGCTGGCCTAGGCTCTCAGCTGGACATACTCTGAGACTTGATGTCTTCATCCGGGATATCTTGGCTCTGTGGCTGGACGGAGAATTGCGGCATGTGGCGGGTGTCCTGTGCTGGTGGACAACCTGGCGTTTCCGCCCGTGTGTGCCCAGGCCTGGCATGAAGAGAAATTAATGAGCCAGGAAGTGAGGTTGCAGGATTGCATCCAGCCAGGGTTTGTTGTTCATTGGCTGGGTTGCTGCTGGTGGGTTCCAAGAAAATTCTCGGTGCACCAACCATGTGCTGGTCATTTGAATGACAAGGACATAAACGCGTCTTCCTCCCTGGGCCCCACTCCCACCCCTCCTCCTCACTCAGACTGTGTGCGCACAGGACCTTCAGCAGATCCCTCCAACTCTAACTCCTATTCTGAGGCTGAGCTTAAACACTGCCTCTGAGAAGCCCTCCAGGACTGCACAGTTGGGCTGGGTGCCCCTGCCCTGCACTCCATCAGCGCCCATCTTCTGCCTCCTTCCTTTCACTCATTAAATATGTGCCTACCTTACTTCAGAGAGCTTCCTGGGGCAGGTGACTTCTGCAAGCCTTGGCTTCCTTTTCTGTACAGCCCCCACCTCAGAGCTCCTGGAAGGAGTGAAGGACAGTGCAGGAGAAGCTGCAGCATGGTGCGTGGCTCCCACCAAGCGCCTGCCAGTCTGAGCTTCCTGCGATTCCTGTTCTTAGCAGGGAGCAACGCCACCAGGTTCTCACCGGACGCCTGTCCTGGTGTTAAGCGGTGATCAGTGGGTGCGGGACCCCCTCTGCAGAAGCAGGAGTGTAAGGGCCAGGGGGAGGGTGACAGGGAGTTCAGAGGAGGGCAGGGAGGCTTTGTGGATGTGCTCTCACCCATCTGGGCCTCCCACCAGCAAGCGGACAGAGAATGTGGGAGTGTAGGCGAGTGTATCCCAGGCCAGGGCAGGGGTGGGCGAGGGAATAGTCAGGGTGGGGTCCCATCTAGACAAAGAGAAAAGTGTGAATAAAGGCACAGATGCCTGCTAGTTTGAATAACTATGCGCATTGCGATATGTCCGGTACATGATGTACAAGTAACACTTGGGAGGTGGAATTGGCAGAAGGTTGAGTGGCTTACAAAAGGTTTATTTCTCTGCCCAGGAGGAGCGACTCTGTCTTCTGTGGGACATGTGGCCCATAAGGGTTGATGTGCAAGCCGGATACTTCTACTTAGACTATTTAGACTGTTTACATTTAATGTAATGACTGGTACAGTTGGATCACAACTACCATCTTACTATTGGTTTCCTATTTGTTCTCTTTTCTTGCCTTCTTTGAATTAATTTTGTTTTTATTATGATCTCATTTCTATTAATTTATTATTGTTACACACATTAGCCACTTATTACCAGAGAAATGATTTTCCTTGGGAAGTGAGTCTCCTTCCTCATAATTGTTTTCTTAAAAATAACCTATGTGGTGTATTGTTTTCTCTCTGGATGTTTTAAAGATTTTCTCTTAGTCTTTGTTTTTCAGCAGTTTTCCTATGATGTGTCTCATGTATTATTTTTTAATCTCCTACTTGTGATCAGCAGAGACTTTTGAATTTGTGAGTTTATTTCTTAAACCTGTTTTCAAAATGTTTAAGTCAATATTTCTTCAAATTTTCTTCCACCCCATTTTCTCCCCCTCTCCTCCTTCATGGGCTCCTATTACAAATATATGAGAGATTTTAATTGTGCCCACACACCCTTTATGCTCTTCTACGCATTTCATTTCTCCTCGGTGTGCGGAAGTTAGATCTTCTCTTTGGCCCCCAACTTCTGCCGTACCAGCCCTGTAAACCCACCTCTCCAGTTACTAACTTCAGATACTTTCACTTGATTTTTGTATAGATTCCAGTTTTCTGATGAAACTCTCCTTTGAGAAACAACACATTTTGCCCTGGCTGGTGGCACAGTGGATTAGGCACCAGCCTGCGAACCCAAAGGTCACAGGTTCGATTCCCAGCCAGGGCACATAACCAGGTTGCAAGCCAGGTCTCTAGTCAGGTCTGTGGCTGGAGGCAGGTGAAACGCAACCATACATTGATGTCTCTCTCCCTCTCTGCCTCTCTCCCTTCCCCTCTCTCTAAAAATGATGAAATAAAATCTTAAAAAAAAAAAAGATTAAAAAAAATTAAAACACAACAACACATTTTGCCCTGGCTGGTGGCACAGTGGATAAGGCACCAGCCTACGAACCCAAAGGTCACTGGTTCGATTCCCCAGTCAGGACACATAACCAGGTTGCGAGGCAGGTGAAAGGCAACCATATATTGATGTTTGTCTCCCTTTCTTCCTTCCTCCCTGCCCTTCTATCTAAAAATAATGAATAAAATCTTTAAAAAAAAAACAAAAAACCCCACACACATTTGCTCCATCACTACGCTTCAAAAACATACTAACCGTAGTTAATCAGGAGTTTTGCCCAGTAACTCCAGTACATGGCTCAATATTGGCATGTTTCTCATGCCGGTTCTGCCCCTGTTGGCTTTCTTTCGTGGGACCCTATCTCTTGGCACCCCAGTGATGTTCATTTTGGCAGGTATCGTATATAAAACCCGTAGTGGCTGCAGGTGGCTTATTTTCTACCTGGGAGGGGTCCCCATTTGCTCTGACAGGCAGGCAGGTGTGGGG
The DNA here is from genome assembly GCA_004026585.1 of Noctilio leporinus. NCBI lineage: Eukaryota > Metazoa > Chordata > Mammalia > Chiroptera > Noctilionidae > Noctilio > Noctilio leporinus. The sequence continues at coordinate 6,501 of PVIW01006058.1, read as the reverse complement.
CTGATGCCTTTGGAACCTGATGGTATTAATCTGGGCTTTGACTTCCTAAGGTTCCAGCTTCCTGCCCCCCGGCCCCAGTGCGGGCCTCCAGATCTCCAACTGGGGGCTCGGTGTGCTCCCCGATACTGCCACCCCCATACGTCTTGGCCTCCCCATCCTTGCAAGACCGAGGAAAATCTGGCCTGTTTGTCAGAGATCTTAACCTAGGTACGGCTCCTCCCCCTCCTCCTCCCAGGAAGCTGCGGAAACTGGCAACATCTTCAGAGGGACACGTCCAGGGTTTTGAAGTCCCTGGAGCCTCCAGCATCGTCACCGCAGCCACCAGGAGTCCAGGTGGCTCTTTAGCCATCGCCTTGCAGCAGAGCCTTCCTCCCGGACACGCCCTGGCCTCTGCCCCACGCCGGTGCAGGGCTCCCCCGTCCTCTGCCCACTGGTCCTCGCTGCTCCTGCAGCTTCTGACCAAAGATTTTGTCCTTGGAGACTTGCCTTGGTCTGCCACAGCGCAGCAATTCTTACCTGTTCCGTGTATTGCTGGGGAACTACGCCCAAATCAGAACCAGGCACGTACTAGGGGCTCCACCGTAGTTTTGAAGAAATGAAGGCTGTTAATACTATTTAACCAATAAATAAATCTGGGCCCACTTTATACAACGTAAACATCTAAGGCCACATTCACAGGGGCTGGAATTGGGACAGCACATCTTTTGGGGGCACAGCTGCAATTGCACCCCTAACAGATGCAACACAGCTGTTAGCGCTTGGCCCTCCCTCTGGTCCTCCCAGCCGTGTGCCCCCCGAAGGCAGGTGCCGTGGTACCTCAGTGTGGCCCGGTCTACATTTGCTTCCTGGGTCATTCAGGCCCCGGGAGCACCATCCTGCCTCCCCAGGACCCCCACCCTCAGGATGAAGCCGCCAAAAGGTCTGGTGGGAGAGGCAGACGCACCACCGGGCCAGGGGTGAGGGCTGATGGAGTGCGAGGGTCTCCTTTTGGGACAGGCGAGTACCCATGGGGACACATTGAAGTTCCAGCCAGCGGAAGCAGGAGCCTGCGCATTGCTGCGGGGGGACACAGTGTGCGGCTGGGGAGACAGGGCCGAGGGAGGTCGCACCCCGGAGTAGCCACGTGCAGCCCTGACCAGGCGAGGCCGCTGCCCCTCGGGGGGCCCAGCTGGGGAAATGCCGGCGCCTCCGCAGACGGTCGCAGTGAGCGTGGGGCGGGCGCCTTACCGAGCCCCAGCCCCGGCGTGGGACGGGGTATTGATCTGCTGCGCGCGGCGGGTGATGGATGCCGCTCGGGTCCCTGGGCGCGCGGGCCCAGCGCGCCCACATCAGGCCGCTGGCGCCAAAACGCTCTAGAAAGCCCATTGCAGACGGCACGCGCAGAACGGCAATTACAGAGCCAGTCATTAATTAAATAAGACCTGCTTTCTGCAGCCACGCGCGGGGGAGCCGGCCGCTCTTCTGCCTGTTCACTCAGCCTGCGCCGGGCGGGCGGCCTTGGGGCCCCGCTCCCGAGCCCCGACTGCACCTCCTGGCTGTGCGGGCTCCCTGGGCCCCTTGCCGGGGCTGCGGGATGAACCGGACTCCGCAGGCGCAGCGCGGAGCACGCATGTCCCGGGCGCAGCAATGGGTTCCCAGGCGAGGACGAGCCCAGGGGTGAGTCCCGGCCTGGGCGCCCACTATGCACAGACCTGAAACAGGCCCCTGACTCTGCGGTGGCGGCGAGGACGCAGCTCAGCGCAGCTGGGAGACGTGGCAGGGCCACCGCAAAGGCCACCTTCAAATCTCCCTCAACTCGGTGCCAGCTCGGTGGGTCTTCCTGTGGCGCCCGAAACCTGCCAGTCCTCCCTGGCCGTGGGCCTGACCCTGACCTGCAAGGACACCGCCACCTGCTGCGGGGACTCTAGCCTCTGCTGGGGAGCCTGTCCTGCGTGCCACCAGTTTGGCTCAAGTCTGGCTTGTCAGGTCCCCTTTAAAGAGCGGACCTACCTGTGCGGTGCTGAGCTCCCCTCTTCGGGGACCCCGGGGGGCTTTCCTCCCCTCCTACCTTGGTGGTCCCTACAAGGTCACTGGCTCTGAGCTTCTCCAGCGCCACCTGCCACTTCAGCGCTGGTGTCCAAAGGACACTGTCCCCTGCCCCTCCTTTGTACACTTTCTGTGACTCCTTTTCCTCTTCCCTCCTTTAATGCTTGGGAAGTTTAGAAATTATTTTTTATCAAACTATCATTTGTTGTGCTCTAAAGTTTTCTTTAAATAAAAAGTAAATGTCCGCGAGCCTCTGACATGCAGAATCGGTGGGTAAACAAACGATCAAAGGCAGGTTCTGAAATGGTGCCTGGAAAGCTGATCCCAAGCCAGCGCGCTGCCCCGCTTCGGGAATGGGCACCGGGCACAGCACACAAGGTCGGACCCGGGCAGGACTTCCCCTGAGGACACCAAGTGGCTCTAGGCGGTGGTGGGCACAGCGGTGGGCGGCTCGGGCAGAACTTCCCTGCTGTAGGAGGGAGAAGGACAAATCATGTGTGAACGAGGATGTGTAAGCTGGGGCTGCAGGGGGAGAACAGGGCAGGGCCAGGAGGGGCGTCCCGGAGGAGGGGCCCCTGAGCTCCCAGATGGGGCAGGCTGGGCGCACAGCCTGAGCTCAGAGCCCAGGCCTCTGGGAGGGGGCCCCCAATATGCAAGCACAGATCTCCCTTCCATAAAGTCTTCCTGAGCTTCTGTCCCAGTGGGGCGCAGGCCCAGGCTGGCAGGAGGGCCCTCCATGGCCTGTCTGCCTCATGCGCGCCGCTGTGGCCAACCAGGCGCCTGGTTTGGGACCAGCTCCTCCACCCACTTCCTGGGAGAACATGGACAGTGGCACAACCCTCCTGTGACCTGATTTGCACCAGCTGTAAAACGGGGCCCTCCCCCAGGGCCATCGGAAGGCTGAGTCCGTCTGCACCAAGTTCCCAGCACAGAGCAAGTTCACAGCAGCCCAGCCAGTGCTGGCTGACTGCCGGCCAGCGCGCTGACCGCATCCCGGGGACCTGAAGGAGGCCCCTCCACCCCCAGCCCCCAGCGCGGGAGTGGAGGTTAGGGAGCCCCCCTGCCTGGCAGCCCAGCCACTGTCTGCAGGCAGGCAGCAGTGCCGGCCCCCACAAACGCCCCTCTGGGCTCACACCTGATTAGTGGCGGCTGATTGCCCTCCCCGAGCACCATTATAGCAATTAGGAGCCCACTGTTCCCTGAGCGAAATCGCAGCACGGTGCAGGGGAGGCGGCGGTCGGCCGTCTCGCCAGCCTGGAGCCCCCAACTCATCTGGGCCCAAGGGTGGGCACTGATCCAGTTGGGGGGGCTCTTGGCTGTGCACTGCCGCCTGGAGGGGCCCAGGGGCTGCGGCCAAGACGGAGGGCGGTGGGGAAGGTGCCCGTGGACCACACGGCCCATGTCCAGGGTGCCTCCAGAGGCTCTCCACGTGTGCCCACGGCCTGTCTGATCTGGCCAGCAGCTCCGGGAGGCCCTGGGGGTTGGCTGGGCTGCCCCCATGGGATGGGGCTGAGAAAACAGAAACGTCCTGTCAGGTCTGGGGGCCAGAAATCCAAGATCTGAGGCCTGTCCCCTTGGTATGTCAATGGCCATCTTCTCCTTGTGTCCTCACGTGGCCTCTGTGCGTGTCTGTGTCCTAATGTCCTCTTCTTATAAGGACCCTGGTCATATTGGGTCACGGCCACTCTAATGACCTCATTGCACCTCAGTGAGCTATTTAAAGACCTCATTTCCACATCGTTATGTTCTGAGGTCCGGAGGTGAGAGCTTCAACATGTGGATCTGGGAGGGAGACATAATTCACCCCACAACACCCATCCTACAGGACCCCCTAGGTGGCACTTAGTGGGTGCACATCTGGGCTCAGGCTGGGCCTGGCACTGGGGGCTGCACCCCTGGCCACAGCAGGGGACAGTGAGGTGAGCCCCCTCCAGCGCTGAAAATGGCCCTGTATGGTGGTCCCAGCCTCCTATCTGCCTCTCGGGATTTCTGGGCATCTCGGAGAGAGGTCACTCAGGGCACCCTGCACCTTGGTCTCCTGTCCTTATGCTGAGCTCACACCTGGGCCTAGCTGCCCTCCGAATCCCCAGAATTCAGCCGGTGCCTGTAGGGTTGATGTGATGGGGAAACTGAGGACATGACAAGGTCTCCCAGCACCGGGGAGGAACCCACCCCTGTCAGCATAGCGTGGCAGTGTTAGTGGTCTGGGGCATGCCGGGCCGTGACCTGCAGGCTTTCTGCAGTCCTACAGTGTGATCTTTCTTCCCTAAGAAGCACCTTACACTCTCTCTAAGGTTCCTGGAACTCCACTCAAGCGACCTCAGACAGAGTGTCGCTATGTGTTCTTTCTCTAGCGAGCACCGTGCGACTGTCCTCGCATCCTGTCCCCACAGCCACCAGGCCAGGAGGCCACCTTCTGAGTAAAGAGCTTAGTGATGACTGGCTCCTGCCCCTGCTACAGGATTTATTGAGCTGTTAGCCCTCCGAAGTGCATCTAGACCACACGTCAGAGCACTGAACGCGACAAATTCATGAGCAGGCCTGAATAACGCAGAGCAGTTTGGGGGGCAGATAAGCACCAGGGTGTTCCCCCCGGTGTCTGCACAGACAGGTTTTCCTTGCAGGAGCAGTAAGCTGACCGGCTCTAACGGCCGACCGCACAGAGCCGCGGGCTCCCAGCCAGCCCCTCGTCAGGAAAGCACTCGGCCTCTCCCCCTGGGCGAAGCTGTTGGTTAAGTTCGTGGAAGTAGCCGCGGGGCACTGGTCAGGGATGACCCTCCTTGGGGCAGAAGTGGGAAACTACACTCTCCCTGGCCCCCAGCCGCCCTGGACCTCTGCCCCTCCCCTGCACCAGCATCGGGTCTTCAAGGCGTGAAGGGTTGGGAGGCTCTGTTGCTGGCCACTTTTAACCCTTCATCTTAGTTCTCTCCTGTGGCCACAGACCTGTAACTGCACAGTTACCAGGAGTTCCACACGGTCTCACTGGGGTCTGATCCAGGGCGTCAGGGCCCGTCTCTTGGGGAGCTCTGGGAGGGCCTTCTGCCTTGCTTTTCCAGCTCCCCAGGGGCCTACGGTCCTTGGCTCGGGTCCTTCCTCTGTCCTCAACAGCAGGGTCAGAGCCCTTCTCGAGCCTCGTCTGCCTCTGCTAGCTGGCCCCCAGGCTGGCACGGCCCTCACCCTCACATCCCGGGCCAGGCCCCCACCTCCCGCCTTCCCACAGGGCCTTGCCCCACTGAGTGACTTACGCTCTGTTTTGTAAATTAAGAGAAAAATAAAACAGAGGAAAGGGAACCCGGGAGAGGAGAAGGGAGAGCATAAGACAAGGTGGTAAAGCTGGGGCTATTCTAGGGTGATGTCTGAGCCCCCACCCTCCCCAAGGATCTCCAACACCCACAGGAGGCCTGCATTCTGGAGGGCTAGTGGGCAGCCCAGGGAGACCGATTGGTGACCAGAGCCCAGGGCTGCGAGCGGGGGACTTTATGATACTTTGTAGTCTGTGTCCTGAGCTCATGGTGCTGGGGTACCCGTGTGCTTGAGGGGTGCGGGTGTTTTGCAGCAGGGTTGGGGGCGGAATACCAGGCCCCTGGCTGCGCCCCTGGACTGCCTCGGTCTGCCCGGGGCCGTGATGAGAGGTGGCTTTGAAAGGGAAGTGGTGGCCAGGCCGGAGCGGCTGTGGGGGAGGGCAGGGGTCCTGGGAACACTTAGGCCTTATTGCTGATCAAAGCGGGAGGTGCCGCCCGACAGGACAGGCGAGGTGTGGCCCCACCTGGCTCTCATTAGGCAGCAGCCTGGTCCAGCGGGTCTGTTCTAGTTCACAGGCTGGGAGACAGAGCCCGCAAGGCGGCCCTTGCACCACACCTGGCGGCGGGACCGCAGGCCAAGCGCGGGCACAGGGGCAGCGGGGCTCCAGCCGCACACACGCCCCTGACAGGTCAGACTCCCGGCCCGGCCGCCTCTCCCTGCCCCGCAGGCCCTCCCTGTGTCCCTGCGTCCCTCTGCCTCTTCACGGGCCTTGGCGCATGCTGTCTTCCCCAGGGAGACCCTGCTCTTGCTTGGCCAGCTTTCCGCTTTTTCTCCTTGGGGGCCGCACCCCCAGTCACCTCCTGCGGAGGTCGTTACCATGCACTCCTGCCACCTGGCGCTCTGGTCCAACCGCAGGCTCCCCGCCCCACGCCAATCCCCACGTAAGGTCCCTAGTGAACCGCTCCTCCTCTTAGGGACCTGGCACTGGGCCTGCTTCTCCCCAAGACCGTAGTCCTGGCTTCATCCTCTCACCCGTCTGACCTCCGATTACCCTTCTAGAATGATCCAGCTGGCTCTGCCCTGGCCAGCCTCTCCACTCTCTGACCCTCAGAGCTTGGGTGGACATAGCTGACTCAAAGGCACAGGGGCGTTGCTGCACCAGCCGGGGCTCCCTCCTCCCCACCCCTGCCTCCCCCCTCCTCACCCCTGCCTCCCTCCTCCCCACCCCTGCCT